>VYZW01053662.1:0-24721 GCA_013401315.1 Balaeniceps rex
GGCCGCCGGCCACGGCGGAGCGATGATCCGTCGGGAAGGGAAGGAGCGCCCTGCCCTGCCCGCAGCGCCGGGCACCGCGGCCCGCCGTGCTCAACAAGTGTCTGCCCTGCCGGTACCGGCACCCGGATTGCGCCCGGTGCCCCGCGCTCCTGCCGGGCAGTTCCGCCCTCCTTCCCTCCCTCCCTCCCCGCCACGGGCCGGGCTGCCTTGCCCGATGCACCCGCGGGGTTGAGACCTGAGGACCGGGTGCCCCGGCTTCACATCCTCCCCAGGCTGTGGGCCACGTCCCTGTGCTACTGTGGCTTGGAACGGGTGGCCATGGGATGCTGTGCTTGCAGCACCCTTGGATGCTGTGGGGAGGGCAGGTATGAGGGTGCAGGCCCTGTGAGGAAGGACCTCCTGTAAGTGGGACTTCCACCCTGAGACATGGTGAGATGGGCCCCGGACACTACATGCTCTTTCTAGGGTGCTGCAGGAAGGGTGCTCTGGTCTCTCCCCTGTGCTGGGGGCACAGTACTTCCCTGGGTTTGGTGCTCCAGGGCCAGCGCTCCCCTGCTCCAGCTGGCTGTCACCCAGTGCTGGTGGCCAGCAGCGCAGGGGTCAGTGCAGAGTGCGTGCCGCTCTTTCTGTGCACCATGGACTGGGGTGGGATGTTCACACCAGGTTTGCAGTCATTGTGTCCTAGCGTGGTGGCCCCAGTTCTCCACCTGCTTCTTTAGCTTCTGCTGATAAGGTCAGGAATGAGCAGGCAAAGATGACTCAACCCTGCTCGTGGGATGCTGGGCAGTGTCTGAACCACTGTCTGATCTTGCAGAAAAGGAAGCCCTTAGTGATAACACAGGGCTGGGATGCCCATAAAGCCCACTAAATCTGGAGCTTGGGGAAGTCCCTGCTTTTCTTGGAGCCAGTGTGGAGCCCAGCTCTGAGCAGAAGCTATTCACGCTTCCCCAGGCTCATTTCTATGTTCTGTTCACACAATGAGTCAGTGTGGGCTGGGGACATGGGCAGGATCCCCTTCCCCTTTCGGCAGAGGAGGAGGCGGGAGGGGAGCCAGACGACCGAGCTGGGACAGCAGGTGGCACACGCCCTAGCAGACACAGGCCCCCTTGTTTGATGACCTGAATTCCCAGCTGAGAGCCCTGGGGTGAGCAGGGTCATCCTTTCTACATGAGTTCCTGGGTTAAAAGATGAGTGAGTCCCCAACAGTGGTGGAATGGCTCCCCCGCCTCCTCACACAGATGCCCTTTGTTTGTAGGCTGCCTGAGTGACAAAGGGAAATATTCACTGATGGGGCTGGGACAGGCTCAAGGTCCATGGGACCTCCCCACCCACCTGAGAGATGGGTCACTTCTGGGCCTAGAGCTGGACTGCCAGCTCCAGGCGCCTGCCCAGAGAAGCATAGAGGTGTCCCGGCACAGAGAGATCATAGCTCCACTATTTTAGGTCCAAGGTTGTCTCGCAGCTATGGTGAGCCTAGTCTTTAACCAAAGCATTGCTTCATGGCAGCCTCCAGCTCCCCTCCTGGCCAGCATCTGTCCTTCCCTGACCGCAAGGCATCATGTTCCTTTCCCACTGTGTCTCCTGCTGACCCAGGCTGGTAGCTGCATGGAGCGATTCACCCTGTAGAAACCCAAGTTTTGCCACTCATGTAGCTGAGCTGTTTGCAGTATCTTGTGCCACATGAGCGGGGCTACGCTCAGCTTTGCTGCAGCTGTCTGGCCCTGCATGGGAGACTGCAGCTCCTGCGGTAGTACTCATAGCCCTGTGCAACCAGGATGTGTCCAGCTCCTGAACGGCTTCTCTGCCTGGGAGGTGGCAGAGGTGCTCAGGCTGCCCAGTGCCGCAGGGTTTGGAGGCCAGTCACCCTGTGTTTAGCTCCTGATTTTCAGGGCCAAGGAGGGCCAGCAGGCAGAACCACCTCCCCTCCAGCCCCTGCCCGGCTCTCCGCTGTGCCCCCTCTGCACCTCGCGGCAGGGTTAGCTCTTCCAGGTATGTGTAAGGAGGCTGCTTTTGTGGCTGACTGACTCTTAAAAATCCAGAGCTGGAAGGCAACTTGAGGCATTATCCAGGTGAGCCCTTTGTACTGCTCCAAGGCCGTACTCGAGCCTTCCCTGATGATGTCTGTCCATCCTTCAGTGTTAATGCCTTGTTATTCCTGTGTCATCTCTGTAGACACTGAACGGGCAGTGGAAATTCTGACCAGATACCAAAGCACCCTGCGGTCCCCAGAGGAGCAGGAGCTAAAAGCCTCCATTGGAAAAGTCTCGCACATCTTCCAAAGTGAACTCTTCCAGGCTCTGCTGGGTAAGCCCCTGCCTTGCGATCCCTGAGGCTTTGTGGTCGGTGGGCTCTCCTGTGGGCCCAATCCTGCACAGGTGCCTGGCACTGACCAGGCTGGGTGCATCCTGTGCAAACACACAGGTGCCTGTAGCACCGGGGAGCTGGGCTGTCTTCCCCCTCTAGGGCTTGGGCAGGAGATACCAGGGGTTGGGGCTGCAGTTGCTGGATGTTTGCGACATGAACAGGAATTCTCAGTCGCGTGATTGTGGACAAGGGGGTAAAGCCTTCTTCATCAGGCCATGCCAGATCTATCCAGCACCCCCTAAAGGATGCTGCAATGCCATGAGCACCCTCTGAGCTCCTGCCCCTCTCGGCACACTGCAGCTTCTCCAAAATTAGTGCCCTAAGTGAACCTGCACAGCCAGGATCTGGTCTGCTGTAGCAGGGAATGGAGCCGAGCAACTTCAGAGTCCAAAACTATGGAATTTTGTTTTTCTAAAAAAAAAGCACTTTGTAAAGAAAGTGCATTTTAAAATGACCTTGTTCAGCGAGATAGCCATGCATCTCCTGCTGAGAGGGGCAGGAGCTCCCGCTCGGCTCCTCTCCTTAAGTCCCACTCGCTGTGGGCCTCCGGGAAGTGTGTGCAGCCCTGGGGGGTTTCTGTTCCCAGGTCTCCCAGGAGAGAAGCAGAGTTTCCCTGCTGGGAAGGAAGGGAAAGCACCCCAGAACCTCTGCACCCCAGAGGAGGACCCAGGCCCCGGGGTGCAGAGCTCCACGCGTGCTCTGTGCCTCATTCTCAGTGTGTTTTGACACAAGGCTGTCTCAGCCCTGGTTCTCCCCTCACCATTGCTCTCCCCTCTCGGCAGCTCTCGCCTTTTCTTTGCACTGCTGCAGCCAGAGACCCATTTCTGTGCCTGCAGAGCCCCAAGTTGCCAGCAGCTCCTCTGTGCTTCAGGTTATCCATTGAAAATGAAATACTGCTCATTCCATGATTGTGTGTCCTGAGCTATCTTATTCTCTCCTTTCCTTGTTCTTGCTGTTGGAGCATCACCTGGAAGCTTTCAGCCCCAGCGTGTCCTTGTGCAGGGCTAGCACTGGGATGTCTGTGCCATCAGCAGCAGAGACACGTGGCAAGGGAGGGCTCCCTGGGCAGTGGGCCCTCATGCTGAAGGGACCAGCAAGCATCTCCTTTCTTGCTTTTTCATTTATACAACCCGCTCTCAAAATGGTCTCCAGCCCATGGTTAGCCCCACGCTGGAGGTAGTGGTCCCCAGCAGGGCTGTGGTTGCCTTGGCAAACCTGACACAAGCCCAACACCCCTGGCTGCTTTTGTGTGCTCCCCCAGCCCTCCCTGGGGCTGTATGAAGGCAGCAAAGCAGCTTTCCCAAAGCCCTGGGCCATTCATATTAGTGCAAAAGCGTTGTGGAGAGAGTGGTGCTGGAGAGAGCACGTGCACGCTGAGCTGGCTGCAGTTTGCACACTGGCATGCAGATGCTGCACAGACTTCCCAGCTCCCTGCTCTAAGCCGTCTGTCTTGGTGTCCTGTCAACACTGGCACAAGGGAGTGTTGCTTGATTGCTGGTGACCTTTTCAACTGGTTTAACAGGATATTAGTTTCCTGTGCCAGAGCGAGCTTTCTCTAGATGTGTTTACCTAACTAGGAATTTGCATTAATTACTTCCGCCCCCCCAGAGCGTGGGTTTGTGAATTCCTCCGTCCCTGCGTGGACACGTGTAATGCTGTGTCCGGCTGTGTGCTTGCTGTGCCCGCACACAGCTGGCACACACCAGGGTCGCTCAGTGTCCACAGTCCGGACCCGCTGGAGTGCAGTGACAGCTCTGGGAGGGTGGTGGAGCATTTCTATTTTATTTGCTCCTCACCCTCCCCTTTTCCCAATGGGCTGCTATGTCTCTGAAGTTTGCTCAGTCATGGATCTGGTTCGGAGTTTATCTGAGGGAGGAGGATTTGCAGGAGAGCCGCAGGTACGCCTCCCAGCGCAGAGGCTTCCGTCTCGCTGCCCCACGCCATGCCAGATGCTTCTGGCTCCGGAGAGGTCTCAGCCTGCAGAGGTCCCTCCTCTTGCAGCCCTTCAGAGACACAGGCCTGCTTTTTCTCAACCCCTGGGGAACATGAATGCATGAGCATGGTACATCCCTGTCCTCAGATCGCATGCTCCTACAGGTAATGCTCTCCTAAGACACGCATTGGCCAGCTTGAGTTTGAACACCAAAATGTATTATGCCATAGTAGAGTTACCAGAAGTGCCAAAAATCATGGAGTTTTCCAAGTTGGTCCATGTGAAAAATGACAGGGATATGACTTTCCATATGCTTTTTTTAAGAATAAGCTGTTTTGTGGACTCCAGAAGCCCCAGTTTGCCCAGCTCCAGGGGAGAATCTGCTGGGATGTTCAGATAAAGGCTGTGCGGTGTCCAGGGCTCGATGTATCTGTCACCATGAATGTGCCCAGTGTTGCTGTGCACATGCACCATTTTCTGCCAGACTCCTCTGAGCACAGCACGGCCCCTTAAATCCTTCTGACCACCGTGCCAGACTCAACTCCCTCTCCCAGGAGCTACCCGTGCCCTGGGGCACACTGACTCTGCCAGGACTGCTCCTGCCCCGGGGTGCCACGGCTACTGGCTCGGTGCATCGATGCGGGAGCTGCTCTGCGCTGGAATGCACCAACCCCTGCTCCGCACAAAAGAAATTCCTTGGCGGTGCGGAGAGAAAACACACTGTGCTGGCTCCCTCCTCCTGGCCCCTCTTTCCCTGCGTCCGAGGCCATGGAGCCAAGCACGTGACTTGCAGAGAAACAGCCCAGCGAAAGGGTGCTTGGGGACGCTGCAGCTGGGCTGGGGCGATTGTGGCCCTGCTTTCCCTCTGCTCCTTGGAGCCCCTCGGAGAGATGCTTGGCTTCGTCTTGTGCCACCAGGGAGGATGGGGCTTGCACGCAGAAGCAGCTCCCTGACCTTTCCTTCCCAGGCCGGGGCTGAAAGGGGCCGTTGTGCCCTTTGCAGCAGGCGAAGCTGGGTGGACAGGCAGGGTTTGTGTGTGCTCGGCCACCCTGTCTGCCAGCGGCCCAAAGGGCACAGCTCCTCCCAAAAGCCCCCTGGGGCTCAGCTCCTCTCCTGTGCCCGAGCAGTGGCTGGCACAGACCCTAGTGAGGTCCTGTCGGCTGCTCGGGCCCCCAACCCTCCCCTGTGGCTCCTTTTACCCCAAAAAAGGTTCCTCCTGGAGAGCCATGCTGCTACAGAGGCATGGGGAGAGGCAGGCTGTTGCCAACCCGCGGTGCTTCTCTGGGTGCAAAACTCCAGCCAGGAACTCAGCTTGCCAGCAGTGCTGTGGGGATGGTGGTCACGGCTTCACTGGGTGGCTGCAGGAGCCAGGATGGAAAACTGGAGGAATCTGGAGGATTCCCAGCCCTGAGGATGACTCCTCTTGCAAATTAGCCCATAACCAAAGATGGAAACTCATAGCTGGCTTGAAAGCTCTGCTGTGGCGGCCATAGGTGTGAGTCCTCCCTAGGGCAGCAGGGACGCGGCTGTGAGGCTGCTGCGAGGCTGGAGTTTCTGCTTGGGGTAAATCTGCGGTGACATAGCCGATGACAGTGCACGCGTCGGGGAAGAAATGTCATTTTCTGGAAGTGCGTGTGCTGGCTGGCACAAGGGCACTGCATTAGCCCTCGGATGCTGGTGCTACAGAAATATTTAATGACATTTATTTGACGTATTGACCCCAGGAGGAAATTGTTAGACAAATTCTAATCTCTGTAAATCTTGAGTTACTCTTCCTTATTAGATCCAGAGTGGATTTACACTGTCATCAAACAGAAATTGCGCTGTAAGACAGAACATGCAGCATCATCTTTTGCTACCACATCCTCTTACCGAGGCTTTTCAGGTAGCACTGCTCTTAAAGTGTGCAGGTGAGGCAGACTTCTGTGCAACTTATGATGCCTATAAGAAATTAAGGAAACCAGCATATATTTAAATTAGCTTTAATGCCACATCCACATGTGTCCTAAAATGTAGTCCTGTCACGGCCGCGCCCTTCGTTGCCTGAACCCCGTCCCCTGATCCTGAAACTCCTTTAATCCCTGGTGCCAGCAACGATTCCCACTCCTGGCAAGCATCTGAAATGGGCTGAGGGTTTCGGAGGCGGAGAGTGGCTGCTTCAGAGGCCAAGCTTCCTGCTCCGCGGGCACCTTGCCAGCTTGGCTGCCCGAGGCTGTGTTCCTGCAGCAGATGGGTGACAAACGGGGACGCCAGCAGTGGTGCACCCCTGCGACAGGGCTGTTCAAATCCTGTTTTCATTTTTGCAAAGTTTTCTACGTTCCAAGTGTAATCCACACAACCGGGGGCCCCTGCTATCCCATTGCACAATGACTATTTTTATAACCAGAGGGAGAGATGTTTTTGCACGAAAACAAAGTCCCGTTTGTCTGGCTGTGTTATGACTGCTTGCCGTGACCTCATGTCTGATTTGGGAGAGCTTCGGGGGCAGCCAGCAGTGCACTCAGCACCTGGAGGGCTGCGGAGGAGATGCCACAGGAGCAGTGGGTGGATCTCGGGACTCCACTCCTCCTGTCATTGCTGGCTGCCCCATTTCTCCCAGGGCACAGGACAGATCCTGGCAATGATGCAGCGTGAAGCAGCAGCTCCAAAAGCGGCATTGATGCTGGGCAGTGGCACAGTGCTCCCTGGACTCGCGCGGCCGCACGGCCTGGCTGGGCTCCCTGTGGGCACAAAGCCATGCTGATGGCAGCCGAGATTTATAGCAGCTTTCTCCCTGTGGCTGGGAGGTCACCAGGCAGCCCCTGGGAGCTGGCTGATGGGGGTCAATGCTGCTCCCCATCCCATCTGCAACGTGGATGTGCTGCTGCAGTGCATGGGCATGTGGTTAAGCACAGGGAGAGGATGGGGACTTGCATCTGGGGGTACCATCCTGCTTTGTGAAACCCTCCCTGGGAAATAGCCTTGGGCAGTGCTCAGCACGTCCCTGCTTACACTGCCCAGTGCTCACCAGATTTCCTCTGGAATCTTTGTAAAGTGGGCATTTAATACCACGTGGTACCTCGGTGTGTCATAGTTTCAGGTGAGAAGTTGCACACTGAAGGGCTGGCACAGCTGCTTCATCCCTGAGCTCCCAGGGAGCACCAGGGGAATGGCCACGGCCCCCTCGAGCTGAGACCCACTGCTTGCCCTTGGGGTCACTCGAAGAAGAGGGGCTCTCCAGCCTCCTCTGCAACGGGCACAGGTACAGAAAATTAACTCAGGTTCCTGCTGCGGCTTTCCGCACTCCAAGTGCTTATTTATGCTACCACGACTTTTTGGCCCTGCTGGCTCCACCAGGCTTCCTGTTTCCCAGGTGCTTGACGGGATTTATTACTTTTTTATGCCTTTTGCAAGGCGTTTACCAAACTCTTTTAGCCGACCTTTTGGAGCTTTACCTTTAACCTGGCAGCATTCACCATCCTTTCTGGTTTTCTCATTTGGACACAGCTTCAGCTGTTTAGATGAACATCTTCTCGCTTTTAATAGCCTCCCTTCCCCTGCGGTCCAGCCGTGCTTTCCTCCCTTTTGCCTTTACAGAATCCTCCGGCCAGGCACTGTGCATTTGCTCCGATGTCCCAGTGGGGCCTCTCTAAATAGGCTCAGTGCCTCCCACAAATGTTTTACCCTCTTTGTTACCCCTTTCAGTTTCTTCTTAAAAAAGCTTCTCACTTTTGATGTAGTTCCCTTTCTGAAATTAAACACTTCTGCAATGGGTATATTGGCTTTTGTTGCTCCTATGGAGGTACTGGATCTGGAGGTCCGTGTCTGACCTGACTCTGGAGATGAGCTGGGGGCTGCTGGGGGCTGGCAGCTGCCTGAGTGCATGGCAGTGGGAGAAGCGAAACCTGCTGCAGCCCTGCTGCTCCCTGCAATCCTCCTCATGTGACCGGGAGAGGGTAAAATGCTCCTGGCAGGGGTAGGAGAGGGTCTTGGACTCCCACAGCCCCTCTGGAGCTACACTCAGGCAGCAGCTGCCATCAGGTCCCGCTGTCACCCCATAACTGTCTCTGGAGCAGCAAGAGCTGGGACACCCCCTTCTCACACCTCTCTCTGGAACCACTATGATTTACAGCAGCAGACTCGGGTCCTTGGAGCCCAGAGTGAGGATACCTGGCACTGCTTGTGGCAGTGCACAGGTAGTACGTGCCAGGTGGGAAGAGGGAATTTATCAGGGAAGGAGCTGGAGATAACTCAGCTGTAGCCATCAGCTTTAGAGCTTGTACACCGTGAGCCTGCTGTCCCAGTGCCCTGTGCCCTCTTTGCCTGTCCCAGGGAAAAGCCTGGCAGCGTCAGGGCAGGCAGGCAGGGGCTGCCTGGTGCAGGAGGCTTCTCGGAGCAGAAGGGACATGGGACCACGCATGGGGCTGAAACAGCCTGGATGAGAGTGGGATGGGGTGGGTTTGTGATTGGTGCTGCTGAGCGCAGTTTGCTCTTAGTCCCCCTGAAGCGTGTGGTCATTGCTCCATGGAAATGCCCATGTCTTCCACAGCCGTAGGGCACTGCACGCTGAGCCAGGCACCCCATGGCACCTCTTGCCTTGCAGGGCGGGGCATGGTGGGCAGCACGGCAAGGGTGGGGAGCCAGCAGAACCCTGTCCCAGCCCATCACTCAGGTGCCAGCCTCTCACAGAGGGCTCAGACTTACGATGCTCTGGGGGCAGAGCGGGTGGGCACAGGTGCTGCACCCCACGCAGGACGCTGGCATCGCATTGCCTCCTCGGTCCTGTGGATGTTTCTCATGCTGTTTTGCAGATATCCATGAATTCTACGATTTCACGCTGCGCTCCACACCCCTGCAGCCTCCCAGCCCAGATGCACATCACAGCACAGCCAGGCAGCAGCATGGGGACAGCGAGCCCAGCTCCACGGTCACACCCAGAGAGCCCCAAAACCTCCCCGAGGTAAGAACTGCTCCGGCATGATGCTGCGGGGCCAGACCCTGCAAGCTCTTACACTGAGGGGGAGGCAAGGGGCAAGGGAGGCTGCTGGCCACTGCAGCCCAGCCAGCTCACACCCAGGGTGTTTCCACACCTCCTCTGTCATAGCTTGTCTTATTAATGAGGCAACTTCGCTGGTTCACAAGTGTTAATTGAATTACTCCTAATGCAAATAGCTTCAGCTCCAGCTCTGGTTCCTGCTTTGCTGTTGCAGCTGGATTAGTTGCTCCCGTCTGACGCTGTCTCCCACAGAGGCGTTTCAGCTCTCTGATCTAGCCACCTCACAGGCTGCTTTTGATAAGTGAAGTAGGTTGAGTCTTTTAAGTTTCCCTTTTCGGGATTTTTTTCCAGCTCTCAGATAACTTCTGTCTCTCTTATTTGCATTCTCTTTAATTTTCAACAGCCTTTTAAAAGATTCGGCACCGGGTGGGGGGACAGGAATTGAGCAGTAGGGTCTCAGTTACCTCAAAGGCACCAAGGTAAATAAAATTGCCTTATGCCTTTGCAGGCCCTCTTCCTATCACCCTCTCACTGCCTCGTGCCCTGCCAAGGGATGCTGTGGGATTCCCCTGAACTGGGGATATGGGAACATTCATGCAGAAATGCAAAAATCCGGGGATTCCTCCTTTCAGTGAAATAATCCTATCAGATAAACACCATATTTCTGCCTCACAGACTGAACTGGCTTCCCATCACATCACCTGTGGGGACACCAAATTTGTGTGGCACACAGGGACAATGGAGCTGAATGATGTCTCCTAAGGAGGAACACTTTAAAGGAGTTTGATGATCAAGAACAGGGGGGACAAAACTGCCCACAATCAGTGCAGGAGATACCTGTGTCCCTCTGACTCAGGAACCATTTTAGTCCCATTTTTTCTTGACCCCCTTCACATTGACAGTCCCTCTAGTTAAAGGCAAACCTGCAGATCTAGTCTGTGTTTATGAACAAATTTTTGGTGATGTTATACTATAGGCAGTGGGATCCCACTTTGGTTTTTTGGGTCTCCACCCACTGGCAAGCTCTGCTGGCAACAGCCGCCAGTCTCTGTGGCCAGGCCAGTCCGTGGGGCCCCGAGGAGATGTGACAGTCAATAAGGACATTTAAAAATCAATGTGGAAACAAGTGGGGAAGCAGCCGTGGGCCTGGTGCAGCTGGCGTGAGGGGCACTCCTGCTCTGCCTGCAGTGCCCTGCGCACAGGGGGGATGAGCAAAGCAGCCGGTCGCAGGGCACCAAACACAGCCCAAGCCCATCAACGCCATCAAATCCCTCCTCCTTTCTCCAAAAAATGTGTTTGAGGTATCTTGTGTTGCTGAAACGTGAAATGCAACAGGGAGCTGCCCCCACCCGGCAGCGGGACAGCCCCGGAGTCCCGTGCCTCCACCGTCGCCTGCAGTGACTCTGCTGCCCATGGGGCCAGTGCTGGGGCAGGCTGTGGGATGCTCACCGAAGGCAGTATGAGCCCCCTACATGGGGGAAAGCTATTTTAGCCCTTCCAGAAGCAGTGGGGGGGCATGGAGGCAGCTGGCCTGCCCTACCCACGTGTACCTCCGTCTTGTTTCAGGATCCATCCCGGGCCGGCGAGCGGAGACTTTCCACAGGGGCTGGGGACAGCGCACCAGGGACACCGCCACGGCTGGTGAAGGTGACAGCACGGAGGACGGAGGCACCGGCCAGTGTCTGCAGCCTGGTGCTCGGCTCTCGCAGCGCCCTGCCCCAGGTGAGCCTCCGTGTGCCCCACACCGCGTCCCATCCTGCTGGCCCGGCCAGCGGCTGGCACTGAGGGGACAGCACTGGGGCCGTGTGCCCATAGCACCACGGGGATGGTGCCGGGGAGGCGTTTTGCTCCCCTGGGGCTGGCAGTGTTTCTTCATGGCTATTCTGGTGATGCTCAGGCTAGGAAATCTAGCAGTCACCTGTGCCAGGGGCTGGACAACACCGAAATCATCCCCTTGCATTAGCATTTACTATGGCCCAGTGTCAGCCCTCAGGGCTCGGAGGGCAGGTGGATATGGCGCAGAAATAAAGAGGCTGCGTGGAGCTGGAAATCCTCCCAGCCCCGTCCCTCTCGCCCCCAGCACTGGCACACTCCCACATTGCAGATTTCCATATTTTTTTTCTCTGAGCTCTTAAATGGCAGGACTATTCCTCAGCTTACCAGGAGCTTTTCTCTGCTGTCTTATTTACTTGGAAATGCCGTTTATTTGAATGGGCATCATAAATCTCAGCTTCCTCCTGGTGTGAGCGCATCGTTTGGGCTACACATTTGAGGGGAGTTTTAGGGACGAGCAAAGGGCAAAATGCACTTTTGGGAGGAATGAAGTGGCCGGGATGGATGGAGCTCACCGCAGATTTAAAATGATATGAAAATGTTATTCTCCTTGGAGTAGTTTGAAATAATGCTTGTTTGCTAAGTCAAAGTCTTCTTCCAAAATATTTTAAGTATGAAAATTGCACTGCTTCTTTTCTCTCCTTTTTAAATGTTTCACTTCTTATTCTGGACTGCAATAAAATGGGTAACGCCCCATTTTTTTCCCTTACTGTTTAATTTCTCCCTTTCCTCTTGCTACTCTCTACATTTTCAAACATTCACCAAATCTTTACCAGTTTTGGAAGGGCAGGACGGTGGTTTTCTGAACATGACAGGAGGATGAGCTCAGCTGCCCATCTCCGTTTGCCAGTGGGAGGGAATCATGACCGCAGATGAGGGAGTCACGGGGCAAAACCCATGAGGGGTGAGAGCCTGACCAGTCGGGAACAGTCAGATTTTTTTCCTAACTGTCCCAGGCTGTGGAGTGCAGCAGCTCTTGCATCCAGCCGCAAATGTCTGACTGAGTTGCAGTGTCTCCTTTAGCAGCAGCCACCTAGCTTTGATTTTAAGACTTCATGCGATGGGGAATCTGCTGTGTCCCTAGTCTGGCTGGCCTGATGGTTATTTATCCTTCCCATTAAAAATCCGCACTTTGCTGTTAGCCTGGATTTCTCTCGCTTTAGCTCCCAGCCCCAGGAAATTTTGCTGCCTTTGTTTGCTAGGATAAAGGACTGTGGCAATCAGAAATGTTCCCAACATGTAGGTATTTATAGATGCGTCTAAGTTCCCTCTTAACTTTCCCTTAGATAAACTAAACAGATTGGCTTCTTCACTCGCTCAGTGTGAGGCAGGTTGTTCCAGCCCTGAAATAATTCCTGTCATTCTTTTCTGAAGCTTTTTTTATTTCTAGCCTCCTCCTTTCCTAGCCTGTGTTGGTATGGGTCAGGAGCCGGTCCTCGGTGCCAGGCGCTGGCACTTTCAGGGTCACCCATCCACAGGGACCGCCGCTGCCAGCCCAGAGCAGGGGGTCAGTGCCCCGAGAGGGAGGGGGCAGTTGGGACCTGGGTGGGCAGGACAGGGCTCTGGGAGGGCTGTGCTCTGGCAGGGCTCTCTCATCTGCAGCCTCTTTCATCCCAGAGGATGGCCACTTCACAGCCTGGCCGCAGGCAGAGCAGGGACCTGGAGGGGAAAACCCATCAGGATGGTCGTGTTCAGTGCTGGGCTTATCCATGCCCATAGTCCTGCCTGAAAGTCAGCTTTCTGTGGAGATCCAGCAGCTTTCCTGGAAACTGGGACCAAGTGGTGCTGGAGAGCTGCAGGCTCCAGCACTGCTCCTCTGTGGCAGCCCCTGTGCTGGGATATGGAGGCCTTTGACACGGCGATGAGCCTGTTCCCTGAGATGTCATTGTCATCGCTGAACACAGGCCTTGCCCCGGCAGAGCAGGAGCACTTCCGGCAGTCCCCCATGTCAGCAATCTGGACCATGACACGGGATCGGCCGTGCCTGGGGGCAGGCTGTGCCAATGGACCGCAGCACGGGCCCTGCTTCGCATCCCTTGCTCCTGCATGAAGGCACTGAGGACACCACAGCTCCTGCGCAGCATCATCTCCCGTGTCAGTTCTCAACAGCCCCAGTGTGCAGGACGGTGTCAGGGCTGGGTAATGCCTACACGCCCAGCTCCTGTCCACCTCCACTGTGACTTCTTGCTCCCCAGCCTTCGGTGCATGCTTTTTGCCACGGGCATTTCCAAAGTGGGTTTCAGGAAAACATTTGAAATGGCAAATGGCACTTGGAAGAACTGGGGAAGCTTTTATAATAGGTGATAGTTAATGCTCGGGCAGGAGGGCACCAGCTGCAGGGCAGAGCAGCTGCCCCCCTGGTGCTATCAGCCCAGGAACAAGAGCTCTAGTGGACACCCTGCCGCTGATAAAAGGCAAGATGATGAACTGGCTTGTCCTGCCTGAAGTAAGTGCAATTCTCTTATCACATCCGTCAATGTAAATAAGTTTTCTGTTGCCCTGGTTTTGTCCTCTCCCCTGCTTGCAGCTCTCCCCAGCGGTGATAGCAGAGCAAAAGCCACCATAACCTGCCTTAGCCAGGAGGACACATGAGAAATAAATTGCCTCTCTGCACAAATGCTTCCAGGAACAGGAAATTTTCTGTCTGCTGGCAAGGATGTGTGTACACTCTGAGTAGCCCTGCAGTGTGCAAATGGCTGCTGCAAAGGAAGTGGGACCGGTAAATACAGCAGCAACATGTGCTTCCTGACGGCGAGGCTTAGTGGGCTGAAACCATCCCTCCATGGGAAAGTGGATGTTCAGCCCTCAATGGGGCAAGAGCAAAGGGACTTGGCTAGCTGAAATGCCCTGTTGAGGTGCTCAGAGGCACAATCCTGCCTGAGCTCTGGGGTTTGGGGGGTTTTATTTGATGAATCCTCCATTTCAACCTTTCCCTGAGCCCCGTGGTTGCCTTAGCAGGGCTGCTCAGGGCTTGTGTGCATCCACAGCGGGAAGATCCACGAGGATGCTCCTGTGGCCGGTGTCACTCGCCTGCACTCACAGGCTGGCAGGAAGGCTGCTTCTCTCAGTACTCATCCTCCGTGTGGGGAGCAGAGAGCAGCCAGCTGTAAAGATAAATGAAAGAGGAACAATGCCGCTGATGAGCAGAAACTCTGCGCCTGCGAGGAAGCGCTGCTCTTCCCCTGCCACCCTCTCCTGCCTCCCAGCACCACGGCTCTGCAGCCACTCTGACTTCATCCCTGTCGTCGCGCCAGTGCGGTACTGCCCCTCCCGCGGTCGCCTGCCTGTGCATCCCTCCCTCCCTCCTGCCTGCCAAGGGATTCGTTGCTTCGCTGACCGACGCCAACGCCGTGGTTCTGTCCTTGCTCAGCCCAACAGCTGACACTGAGCAACAGCAGGTCTTAACGTGATGGAGAGAGCGAGCGAGACTGCTTCAGAGGACACATTCTGTGCGTGCT
This sequence comes from Balaeniceps rex, assembly GCA_013401315.1. Classification (NCBI taxonomy): domain Eukaryota; kingdom Metazoa; phylum Chordata; class Aves; order Pelecaniformes; family Balaenicipitidae; genus Balaeniceps; species Balaeniceps rex. The sequence goes on from VYZW01053662.1 coordinate 14,564, forward strand.
CCGAAATCGCCGGTGACTAGGAAACATCGCTGGCAGGGGGTGCTGCCGCTCTCGCAGGCTGCGGGTGCGTGGGATGCCGCTGAGCGTGCCCGCAGCGTGCCAGGTGCAGGCTGTGCTTCAGCCCTGCTGGGCTGAGGCCAAAAATGTCCCCTTCCCTCCCTGCATCCCAGGGAGGACACGGCCCCGCTCTGCAGAAACGCCCTGGCAAGGGTGTTAGGAGCCCTCCCTGCTGCACCGGCCACTGAAGAAGATGAGTTCGTCTGCCCTATAAACCCACAGCTCAAGTGCCAAAAAGGTTCACAGAACTCCCTGTGGGATTTGGTAGAGAAAGGCAGGCTGTGCCGCCGGCGTGGCGACCAGCTGTCTGCTTCTCCCATCCTTCTCTCAAGTGCTTTTTCATCTTTCGTGATTTGCCTCTGGCCAAAGAGAAGAGCATTCCTGTGCTCTGCGCCTTTGCCTGACGGGAACAGCTCTGGGCACCCGCAGTGGGTTGGGATGAGACCAGCGTGTGGTGGATGCTGCAGCTGCAGAAATGCCCGCTGCAAGCTCCCCGCTCCCCCCTGCCCTGGCTGCAGCCCCACTGCTCTTCATTTTCTCTGCAAGGTGTGTGAGAGGGGAAGCACCAAGTAGCTGTTTGCTGTTGCAAGGAGCATCAGGGAAATTAAGTAGGTCCCTGAAGCAGGCAAATGTCTGACAATGAATGCAGCCCCCCTCAGAAGCCCCCCATGAGGTTGTTTGGTTGCACATGCCCTGCTGTCCCCACCATCCTATGTCCTTTCTGTGGGCTGGCTGGGCAGGCAGCCGAAGCCATTGCTGCAGGCCAGACTGGCCACTGCTTTATCTCAGCTCGAGCCTGGCACCATCAGCCTTGTGACCCCAAAATCCTGAGAAGTGGCTAATGCTCAAGCAATGGAAGCAGAGGAGCAACCAGCTCCTGGAGGGAGCCCCATCCCCATTGCATCTCCATGCAGCTTTGAGACCATGTTTAATTTTAGGAGAAGCAGAGAAGAAAAGCAGCAACCCACAGCCCAGAGGCCACAGCTGCTGCCCCAGTGTCACTTGAGCTGCTTTGTGCCTGGAGGTCTCTTCAGAGCTCTGCATTCAGATGCTCTCCAGCAGTTTTGTGTTTCACCATTGCAGACACAGGCTTGAAAGCCAAAGCACTGAAGCCAAGAGGGTGTCTGTCTGCAGCAACATGCTCAGACTGAACCATACATCAGCCCTGCACAGCATGGACACCTAGCTGGGCAGTCAGCTGCCTGTGTCCCAAAGATGCTGCTGCTCAAAGGGGGGTCAGCACGGGCTGTGTCAGTAAGAGCTGTCACTTCAGTGGACGTTTTGGGGTTGAATGGCCTCAGCTTTACTAGAGGCTCTTGCTATTCCTGCTGCAGAGATGAACGAGGAGATGCTTAGACCTCCGTTCTCCCACCTCAATATACAGCTTCAGCAAAGGATGAAGAAGTCAGTAGAGCCACCAGGCTGTCAAACCAAAGGCTCATGCGTGGCCACCTGTTCCTACTCTGTTTGGGGACTTTCTGTCTAAAACCAGTGGCAAAAGCAAGATCCTCGGTAGACCCCAAGGCTTTTCTGGCTGCGCAGCATAGGAAAGCCCTGCCGGACATAGGGCTGTTGGTCCATCTGTTCATCCAAGTCATCGTCACTGTTTTGAACTTATTTTGTGATGGTACGAGTGCGTGCAGTGCTCCCTGTGCAGTGGTGGAAAGGGGACAGTGAGGGGGAGGCTTTGGGGAGTGTCCCGCAGGCGGCCACACTCCAGAGTCATCCAGATGAGCCTGGAGTCTATTCATCCTCCCTCCAGATTCATGCTCCAGCTTTGTTTGCCTCCATCTAGTGCATGTGTCTGCCCGATCCCAGGGGAGCACAGCTGCCGTGGCGACTCGCACACTGAGATTCACACTGATGGGTTTCATGCATAGCTCTGAAAGCAAGAACTAAGACCAATCACAGGCACCTCAGCGGGCTCGGGACTGACCAGGGGCCAGCCCCATCAGTGCCTTGGCCAGGAGCTCCATGAGCCGCCACACTGTCCCCGCTGGATCTCTGCCCGCTTTGCTCATCAAGTTTCCAAAATCAGCTGGTGCAGCCTTGGTGCAGGGTCCCCACAGCAGCACCCAGGTCCCTCCTTTCCTGCTTTGCCTTGTCGGGTGACTGACCACATTCCTGCTGCAACCAAAATGAAGCACTGGAGCCCATCTCCCCTAGCACAAACCAACCAGGGGCTCTCAAAATGCGGAGCCTCCGTGCCCACAGCACGGGATGTACCACCCCGACCTCCACCCACCCACACTCTGCTCCCCCTCGCAGCCACCCCAGCATCTCGGGAGGCTGAGGACAAATCTCCTGGGTGTGTTTCTGCAAAACAAACGGGCTCTCCTCGACATTTTTTAAAGGAACAAACCAAGCTTGAAGGCAGAGCCTGGCAGGCCAGCTGCTTTCTATCCGGAGTGCTGGAGCTGGGGGAACGTTGCTGCATCTTAATAGCATCGGGCTGGACGGAAATCAGGATTCTGGTGGCAGAGGCAATACCGGCACTGTTATAAATAGAGCAGCCACGATAACTGCTCACGAAGGTTTTTAGTCTTTAGGATTTGGAGTATCAGTATCAAGGTCTGCTGAGATATCCATTATCCTCGGCATCGGTAGGAACTAGGGGAATTGCAGAGGAAGGATGGCGGATAAGCGTGGGTTTGGGAATCATCCCTCTTGTGAATCCAAGTGTGACCCCTTTGAAAGGTGCTCTCTGCTGTGTGCTGCCTCCTCTTGCTTTGCTCTGCCTGCTCGGGGAGGGGTTAGACCATGTGTGGCTGCAGCAGTGCAAGCGTTTCAAGCCAAGCTCGTGCCCTGCTGCAGGAAGCGAGGGTTTGCTCCAGGGCAGCGCCCACCGGAGCCCCACAGCCTGCAGGTACAAAGCACCTTGCAGGAGCCTCACTGGCATTGCACTTAAAAAATATTCCAAGTATTGAGACTCAGGCAAAGGCCTCCTGCAGTCCGTGGCCTAGATAGCTCTCGGGGCTGGCACCACTCAGGCACACCAGTGTCTGTGCCCAAAGCGCTGGCATGGAAAGCATCGTGCCTGGCCGGCATCGCTTCCCCAGCCTCACAACCAGCTTCCTACCTGCTCGTGTCCAGGAAACATGGCAATGTCCTGCCAGGCTGTTCCCCCCTTTTAAGGGGTATTTTTAGACCAGATAATTTCACAGCCCAGGCTACAGCAGACTGCGGGAGGAGCTGTGGCAGAGCAAGCAAGGGGGCACTGCACTGTGGTGCAAGGGGGAGACACAGCATGGTTCTGGAGCTGGGTTCATTGCTGAAGCCAGGGGCAAGCTCTGCCCATTGCTTCGCGAGCGTGTTGCTGCACTGTTCATTCCCACTCCCTTGGCATGTACTACGCAGCTCTTTCCCTTCTGCGTGGCAGTAGATTTTGCATAGCTGAATCTCACGGGGTGTCGTGCAGGGACATTTTGTAAGCTTTGGGGCTCTGCTGCTGTGGGAGCACTCCTGCATTACTGCTCTGGTTCAGAACAAGAGCGTGGTCATAAAACCGCTCTCCCAACTGCCAGCTCTCACCGCACCCTGGCTCGGTGGCAGAGCTCGTGGCCTGGCTTCCTTTGGGGTGAAACGCAGCCCAGCTGTGCACTCTGGCCCCTGTATATGCCCAGTCCCTGGGACCCAACCATCCCTTGTCCAAACCAAGCCAGGGTGAGGGAAGCGGCACGCCATCCCTTGACATCATCCGTCACCCAGGGCTTGTGTTGCCGGTGTTATTCCTGAGGAACACGTGTATGGGTGTGCCTGCGCCTGCGCCTGTGCCTCGGGAACACCTCCTCGCCCCACGGCTGGGACCCGGTTTGAAGGTCACCTCGGGGCTTCCGGAACGGTCGTGTCTTCTCCCGGCGTGCAGGCGACAGAGGGGGACGGGCGGGTGGCGACTGCGCCTTTAAAAGAGGCCCGTGAGCCGGCTGCGGCCCTGCCGCACGCGCGCTGATTGGCCGAGCGGCCGGCAGGCGGGCCGGGGGCGGGGACAGCCATTCAGAAATTTCTGAGGAGCACTTTCTCCCTTAAAGGGCACAGGGCAGTGGCGGCAGGGAGGGCCACGGCCAGCCGGACGCCAACGTTCCGTCCACCGCGGGTGCCGGGGCTCCCAGGGACACCAGCATTCATTTTTTTCCCCGAGGCTGGGCAGGTTCCCATGCCGGAAAGCATGTCCTGGGGCAGCACAGCCCGGACGAGGCACCAGTATCCCCACGAGCCACTGGCTGGGAGCAGTGGGAGCTGCTGACTGGGCTTTGCTCCGTCTGGAAGAGGCAGATTGGAGCAGGGCTGGCCAGGCAAAAGAGAGAAAGTGTGGACCCACAGAGCTCCCCTTCTTGTGTGCCATGCAGGGTGGGAATAATCGAGGAAAGGGCATCCCTGGGCCCTGGATGTGGGGAAAGGTCCTTCTGGGCAGGTCTGTGCTGCCCAGGGCAGCCCCAGATCTGAGCAGAGTGGTGCTGAGTCCTTGAAGCATTTTCATAGCCACATGTTGACCCACTCCAAGGATGGGACTGGTTCCTGCAGGGTTGACTCCAGGTGGGGAGCCCACAAGAGTCGACTTGTGGGGCTTTCTGGCCCCAAGGACACATCGGCTTAGGCAGGACCGGACAGGAGACCTCCAACAGCCTTGTACAGCACAAGCGGGGTGTGTTCAGCTGCCACTAAGTCTGAGTGTATAAGCACACGCAGGGACAGCTTGGGACTAGTGAAAGATGCAGGCAAACAGGATGTCTGGTGGGGTCACACTAGGCACAACCAGCTGGAGATCAAGGTACAGGACCAAAACAATATCAACTGATTCTCTTAAAGACATGAGACTTTGAAATAGCTCGCTCTGACTCTGGCTTGGAGTGGTGAAATTGTGCCCTGGTCACATTTTCAAACATTCCCTCTGCTCCATCAGGCTGGAAATGTGCTTTATTCTAAAGGAAATGAGGCACACACAAGGGCTGGGCACCCACAGGCAGTGGGACACAGGAGTGCTGTAATTGTTGTGCCCATGCAGCAGCAAGGCTCCCCGCTTGCACCCGGGGAGGTGCTGCGGGAAGGCAGCCCACGGCCAGCCCATGCTTCAAGTGCTCCAGCGCAAGGCAGGAGCCTCTCTGCCGGGTGATGGGGAGAGTGGCTGTGGGCGTTGTGAGGCTGTCAGGAAATCCATAAAGCCTGCTGCAGTTGACTGCTATTAAATAGAGCCTTCAGGCTCTCCTTTACAGTGAGGGAGCCTGGGCTCTGCCGCAGGGACCTGCCGCAGGTCTCCCATTGCTCCTCTCCTCTGCCAGCGCAGCCATGAAAGACATTTAGTTGGCCATAATTTCAATTGCAGAAGGCGGACGGTGGTGTTTATTGAAGACCCTCGCCCTGTTGCTGCCACAAGTGAGGATATGGGAACTGCATGCTGGCACTGGGCAACGTATCAGGGATCATTAATAGAATGAAAATGGTTTTGCCCTGGAGGAGAATAATTTCTTTGGCAACTGCCCTGAGAGTGCTGAGAGCTATCGGTCCCTTGGTATGCCTGGTTATTGTTATCCCAGCTGCACATTTCCCGGCGTGAATCGCTGCCGGTGGCAGGGAGGAACAGCCTCAGCATGAGATGTTCGTTGTCCTGCCCCTTCCCACTCAGCCGTGACTGCGCAAACCCTCCAATGCTCACGGGAACTGCCGGCCCCATTTGCCCACTAGCTGTACAGCCGGCTCTGCAGAGTGCCTGTTCAAGTTTCATTTGACAAACCCCAGACACAGCAAATTGCAAATCCCTGCTGGATGGGGGTCTGTGGTAGTGCTAAGGAACCGACTGACGGGCTGAGCCAAGTTCGACTGGTTCTTCCCTTTGCTGCTCATCTCTCCATGGCCTGCTGCCCGCCGTGCATTTATCTCCTGGTGTTCCTTGCCCCTGTTCTCAGGTGGGTGGCTGCAGACCCCGCTGCCTCCCCTGCACTTTGGACATTGGGTAGCTTTCTGCAGGTGATCGCGGTCAAGAAAGGTACCTCCCCCATGCAAAACTGTCCCCTGCTTCCTCCCCCAGCATTACAAAGGTGACACCTTCCCCATCTGCACGCAGGCTCAGAGCTAATGCGTGGCTTCGGTTCCCCTGGCAGGACCCAGATCCCACTTGGGCTAAAGGCAAGGAGCAGCGTGACAGCACTTGTGTGACCATCGTCTCCGCAAGGAGCTGGCTGCCTTCAGCCTGCCCAGTCTTCTGCTCCTAGAAAGGCTGTAGGTGCAACAAATCCCCCGCTCCTGTCCCTCACACTTGCCTTCCTCTTCCTGCAGGACTTCATGTGAGAGGAAGGAAGCGACAACAGGGGTTGAAATGCCGGCAACGCCAGATAAAACCTAGCTCCGTGCCGCCTTCGTGCCGTGTAAATAGCACCATCTCCAGGGATTTCTTGACACTTTGCTGAAATTAGCACCTGTAAAAAGAGCAGCTGCCAAAGCTGAATTTAAATAAGACGGGCAGGCTTCTGGTAGGAAGAGGGTAGAGGGTGAGAGCGCTCTTGGTTTCCTTGAATCGCCTCCCTCCATGAAGGCACCTGCCAGGAAATCGGTTCCCAGCTCCTTTAGCCCTGCTCAATGCCCACATCACTGGGCAAGATGCCCACAGCTGCCTGAAGGCGCTGGGTACTGTGCCTGCCCTCACAGACCCAGGTCTGGGCACCCCAGTGCAGGTCCCCGCGCTGTTTGGGCTCCGGCAGTGCCACTCCCAGTAGCTAAAACACTGCTACTCACTGAAGCAAGCTGGAGAAGTGCAGGATGCGGATGCCCCTGCCCAGCCAGCCCTGGCCTCCTCTTGAGCTCGATAACGTGTCCTGAGCCCTGCACAGCATTAGGGAGCATTGCAAGCAGGCAGCAGCAAACAGGGATTTTTTTTTTCCTTTTAATTAAGGCTAGCAGGCAGCACATGCAGTTCACTACAAATGAGTAGTAATTAAACAACTCTCATGGCAGCTAAAATGGGACATGCAGGTTTTCAGGAGGAAGCTGCAAGCAGGTAGGGAAGGGCTCTGTCAGAACTGCAGCGGCTGAGGCTCAAGGCCCCTCCATTTGCAGGTGGTGATGAGGCACTAACAGATAAGAGAGCTGGGGGAAGCAGCAGAAGGCTTTAGACCGTGGAGCCGTACCTGCATCTGCGAGCTGGCAAGCAGAGTGGGGTGGAGGCAGCAATGCTGGCACTCCAGGGCTGGCAGTGAGGGTCTTTCCCATGTGGGGATTCCCACAGCATGCATGGCTGCCCCATCTGCAGGGCTGCTGGAGACCGAGCAGGGAGAGGACCAGAGACCTTCCTTGTGGAGGATGCACTCCAGTCTGCCATGGGCGGGAAAAAAAAATCAAATGCTTCTCTTAATTGTTCACTCAGCTCCTTATTAAAGTGTTTTTCCCTAACAGGTCTTGTCCTTTGCTTTTGCACTTCCCCCCTAAGTGAATGCCCATGTCCTTGCCTGCCCCCACCACAGGACTGAGTGAAAGGCGGAGACGTGTCTGGAGCAGGGCGGGTTCAAGCAGTCAGGGTTACAAACTCCACGTGTGCCCTTCCCCGGTGCTCTCCTCCTACCCAAGTCAGCCTCTTCCAGACATGGGTCTCCTGTCTGACCTTGGCCCAAAGATGGCTTTGGTGGAGGCTGATGGTAATGGAGGGGGCCTCACCGGGTGGCCAGTGGGGCTCTGCACACTGCATGGTCCCTGCAGCCAAACCATGCCATCCTAGGGGTGGGAAGTGCAACAGGAGGGAGGTTTGCAGCTGGGCTGGAGGAGTCACTGTGGTTGTGTTACAAGTTCTGGGCACATCTTGTTGATGAAGTGATTCAGATCTCAGAGGTGCTGCAGGGTGGGAGACGGTAGGTAGCCAAGATAGATTTCATGTCCTTTTACTCTCATGTGGGAGACACTGGCCACCTGCCTGTTTCTACAAGGCTTATTGCTCTGCTTTGGTGCAGCAATCCCCTACCTCAGCTTCATTCCTGCCCCAGTCCCTCCCCTCGTTCCCACCTCTGCCCTCACTACTGCAAGATATCCTCTCCCTGCAGATGACACCCCCCAGCCCCCTGGTCCACCCTGGCTGTTGAGGAGGTACAGCATCTCCCTGGAGCACAGGGCTCGTCAGCCCAGCATCCTCCTGCAGGGCCAGCACCGTGTGCTCTGGGAGATGGCACAAGGAGCAGTAGACGATGTGGAGATGATCCTAGTTTCTTAAAGCCTGAAGTGTAAAGTTCTCTGTTAATGCAACACTGCATGCTTTCCTTCCGTGCACACAAACAGAGTTTTTCATTGATGAAAATAACTCCGAAGAACCTTGCTTTGCATGCAGGCATCCAATCCTTCCTTGCCTTAGTGAGCTCCTGGGGTCTGCAGTGTCCTGTGGCACTGAGCTCTGCAGGGTAGAAGTACTTTCTTATGTGCAGCCGTTGGCTTCATCTTGCTGCATCTCTGGGTCTTTGGGTCAGTGCCACAGTGCACCCGGGTCCCATAACTGACTGTTCATCAGCGAGAGCCCCTGGGATCAGCAGGGTGAGGCTCACCTGCAGAGCTGTTTCTGAGGGCTCAGCAGCAGTGCTGTGCTCGGCCACTCGAGGCCAGCATGGTGGGGACAGGCTCTCTAGACTTGCTTGTCCAGGAACATTATGACTGTCCTAAGCTTGCATCTGGGAAAATTTCAGTGTAATGTATCTGAGCCACAACACCGTTCCATGGCATTAAGCATGGAGCAGCACATGATCGTAGCATCCATCCTGTGACGGAGGTAACCTGAGTATCCCAGAGGCAATGAAGCACAGGCAGTCCTGGAAAGGACAGGCTGTGCACTGCACGGTGGGGACTGTGGGGCTTGGGACAACACAGATCCTGGTTACGGGGTGTCTTCTGCCCCCCTCCCCTTTGCCCAGAAGCAACCATTTCATTTGACCACTTGGGAGCAAACACTGGAGGAGCACCTCTGTCTGTGGAGGTCAAGTGCAGAAATAATTTTGTATTGCAGTTTAAAGAGCTAAATAAACAAGGAGTGGGCAGGGGCATTTGTCTGACCAGCCATCATGCAATTCCTCCTCCCACAGCCCTGCTTGTGAGCAGGGCCATATTGTGCCGACTGCATGAGGCCAGTAGGAGCCTGCAGATCTTGCAGCCTGAATTGGGGTGTTGAACCACCACATCTTGTGGGTCAACTTGCGGCCCCCTCCTGCTTCTGTCTCATTCCTTTACCTGTATCCTGCGGGAGTCCTATTGTGCCCCTCTCATTGCTCTTCTACATATTTATGTACCATTTCTTCCAATAATTCTTCACCCACCCTAGTGTTTATTACAACCCTCAAGCATTAGGAGGCCGGGTTCAGGTTCTAACTAGTCAGATGTGGGTTTTTGTAATGTTTTTTCTTTCTACTCTTCAATTTGTCTGGGTGACTCTCTTCTGACTCTCTTCCAGTCCAGCACTTCTGTGCAATAGGTGAGGGGCTGCCTGAGCTGCACTGGGAGCAGTGCCCTTGCCCTGCAGCACCAGTGGACATTTCTGTTCTGCTTTTACCATCCCCTGATGGCAGTAGGTGGAAGGCCCAGCAAAGGCAGTTGGTGTTTCTACACCCCCAACGCACCCGTGGCTCACTGGGCAATGGCAGCATCCCCAGGGTGCTGTGCTGGAGCACATGGTAACATTTCCCGCAAAGCAGGGTGAGAGCTGGGGATGCAAGAGGTGCTGCTGCCGGGCTAGTGACTGTGGTTCAGGTCTGGAAAAATGATTTCATACTCCAGTGCGGATCACAGCTGATGCGAAGCGAACCCCTCCTGGTGTCAACCACAAAGCTGGCAGGGCTGCCCACCGCCGTCCTGGGGCTAGCGGAACGGAGCTGCACAAGAGCTGCCTGGTGCGTCCGGGGATGGGGACGGGGTGAGGGCAGCGCAGGTGACGCATGAGGCGGTTGAGCCGAGGACCTCTGTTCCTTCCGGATGCCGCCAGTGCCGGCTGCCGGGGAGCAGCGGGGGCAGCGCGGGCACTGCCCCGGGACCGCTTCCCGCAGGCGGGGTTCGGACCCGCCGCCCTCAGCGGCCCCGTCCGGCGGGGGCAGCCGCGGCAGCGGCGCCCTCCAGACCCCGCCCCCATCGCCGGGGCGGGGCGGGGCG
>VYZW01053662.1:25460-56967 GCA_013401315.1 Balaeniceps rex
TGGCGGGGTCGTGGCAGGGTGCAGCGTCACCCCTGGGGTGTCGTGGGTGGCCGGGGTGGATGCTGGTGTTGCTGGGGCTGGACGCCAGCGTTGTTGCGGTTGGCTGTCATCGTCGCTCAGGCTGGACGCCGGCATCGCTCAGGTTGGCATCGCCGTTGCTCGAGCTGGCTGCTGTGGTCCTGCCCAGTGTAGGATCCCTGCATCGGAGCAGCCTCCCTGGGGCAGAGCTGGGCCAGCTGGGTCTCACTCAGCACAAGGTGGGCGTGGGGCATGATGTTTTCTGGACACCCCACCCGAGGTCCTCGCTGCTACAATGCCGTTGTCTGACGCCCCGGCAGTGTCAAGGGCATCCCATCATACTGTGTGTAGCAGGCGTGGGGCGTGCTGCCCGCCGGGCAGCCTCGTGGGCTCACGGTGCCGCTTGCCAGCACTCCCAAACTGGCACCTGCTCTCCATTGAGTTGTGGTTTCCTCGCTCTGCTGCTACGTCCCTGCTCCCCAAGATTATTACGTAACCCTGCTCTGGTCGCTGGCATGCTGTGTGCATTCTGCCCCATTTCACTACCTCCATTTCTTCCCACATGCATTCATTTTGTAGTGTTCTCCTCCAGGACCCATTATCAGGCTGTGTCTCTTCTCCCCTAAATGGAGAGACCAGTCTTGTTTTGAACCCGCAAGCCAGCTTAGAAAATGGTTGGAGCTGTTTGGAAAGCATTAAAATGGAGGCTAGACCCTGCCTGAAAAACAATTTACCCTGCTTTAGAGAAAGGCATTTCAATTTGCTGCTTCTGCCTCTTTCATTCATTATCTTCAAACCTCACATGATTTCTTATTGATCCTTCTAATTATTATTTCAAGATGCTGTAGCAGGCAGATACACGGGAATCAATGGGAATTCTCTCCTCCTTTCCCTTCGGAAAACACAACCCTCTTCTTCCCTTCCCCTGGTTTTTCTTCATTACTGTCTCAGTCTGTAGCTCTGGTTGAAATAATTAGATTCAAAGCTGATACGCTCAGATGATGTTTACAGAAAGCACCCAAAAACCCAGCCACCTTCCTATCAGCCTGGTCCTGCTTTCTGTCTCTTTCTCTGCCACTCTTTGCATCAAAATCAGCCTCGGCTCTCTCTCGCCTGCTGATTCCTGGCAAGCATTCTTCCATCTTTCCTTTGCTATCTCTTTCCTTCCCTCCATCCAGAGCAGCAAGCTCAGGGAGCTGGGTAGGAGCAGGGAATTGAAGCATGTCTGCTCCCTCCTTTCCACTCCTGCTTGCATGAAAGGTCGGCCCAGGGTTCCTGGTAAGATGATTGCAAGCAGGCTGGGAAGGAAGCAATGCCAGCTGCATTGCTGCCGTGGCAGGCTGGGCAGGGGAGCCTTTCATGTTTTTGCAATGGTGGAAGAGAAATCATTGTCTCTTTGTGGTGCTGCCACAGAGCCCCAGGGCCTGGGCTGCTCTGAAAGTCCACGTTGGGAATCTCTGCTTGGCCTTAGCCTTTCTGAAGATGAAAAAAAAAAAAAAAATCAAAAGCTCCTCATGGCATTGCAAGTGACAGGGGATGCCAGTGTGTGAGGCTACGTGAGCATAGCAGGGTCTGCATGTAGAGTATGACGTGTGTGGTATGTGCGCTGCCTGTATCAGAGCAGGCAAGATTGCTCCCTGGTGTGTAGCAAATGTATGCAATGAGTAAAGCTTTGCAGCAAATACCTCAGCAATGCTCCCCTTCTGATCTGAGGGTGCAAAGTGCCTGAGCCATCAGGAATCCATGTTCTTCCCAGTTCAGTGGTGGGCAGAGGGACAAAAAGTGGTAAAATGGAAACAGCTGGGCATGGCTTGTACCCAGGCAGACGGGTTTGGGTCTGGGAGATGTTGGGCTCTGGGTAGATTTGGCTGGATGCAAAGCTGGTCTCCTTTGCAGGAGCTGAGGAGGCAGCCTCCATGTCCTCGAGAGCCTTGGCTAGAGGCAGGGCTGCCATTTTTCAGGGCTGCCCCTTTAAATGAGCTCCCTGTCCCTGGAAGCACTTCCAGCAGCAGAGGTGGGAAGGGGTGTGCGTGCCAGGAGGCTTCCCCGGAAAAGCAGGGATCTGTTCACCTCCCGGGGAGCTTCACCACCTCTCATTTAAGCATTTTTTCTCCCCTTGCATCTTCATGCAAGCAGAGGAGAGTACGCACTGCCTGCGTGCACTGGTGCGACCGCATGTGCGGATGCTCTGACATCGGAAACGTGCTCATGGTTGCATATGGTGGTGTATGTTCTCTGACATCATGCATACTTGCAGACCCTGTGTGCAGCTCTGTGGCGTGTGAGACATGCCCACGCGTGCTGCCCAACACACAGCACAGTCCTAACGTCAACCTGCACCTTCTTCCACCTCCAGTGCCCCATTGGTTCTCTCTTCCTGCCTCTTCCTTTCTCTAGGACACAAATTAGCTTGCTCAGGCAATGCCAGTAACTGAGAACCCCTAATCCTGACCGTAGGGAGGGAGGAAATCTCTGAGCTCTGGGTTTCTCATTTCTTTTTGCTTTGCTTTTCTTCTCCCCTCTGAGATCTCTTCCATTTCTTCTCCCTTATCTGTCCCTGTTCCCTGTTTATTAGTCCCTGCTCTCTGTGCTTGCTGTCATTGCCGTCCTCCATTGTTCCCATTGCCATCCCTCTGGCTGGCCCTGTGCCCTCCTCGTCCCCTCTCGCTTGCTGGTAGGGGACTCGAGTCGTCCCCTGGCAGACTGGGGTGAGAGGAGGACTCCCGTCTTTGGGGGAGGAATGGCAGCACGATCCAGGGAAGCATCCCTGATGCGCAGTACTAGAGGAGCAGAGCTCTCAAACCCCTCCTCTCCCCTGCACAGTGACGCCCACGGGCTCTCAGGAGAGGAGCGCTGAGCTGCGGGTCCGGCAGCAGCCAGCACCTTTCCCTCCCACAGGAAAGGTCCAGCCCTGTGGCTTAGTTCATCCCAAGGTCCCTGCTGCCAGACACGGTGGCCAGAGCAGGGCCCCCCATGAGGGTCCCAAGGGTCTCGCCATCATTTTCATGTGCATTTGGGGTGGCTGGGGCATGGGCACCTCCTCTTATGGCTGGGGAAGGGGCCTGGGGCAGTGCAGTTCCTCGGCATGTGGTTGGGAAGTACCCTCCGCCCCTGGGGCTGCCCCAGGTTTGCTGTCCCTGCTTGGCCAGAAATGTGATGTCCTGCTGTCCCCCCTTCCTGTGGCACCTTTATCCCTCTTGGGGGGTCAGAAGGATGCAGCGGGGGGGTGAAAGCAGCACTGCGGTGAGTCCCTGACTACCTGCAAGTGCCCGGAGTGGGCTGGGCTTGTGTGGCCCCCCCAGCAGAGGCTTTTCATGGCCAGGCAGGTGGAGGAGGGGGACAGGTCCTCCCTGCCTGTCTTCAGCAGTGAGTGTTTCACCGAAGGCAGTGTTTTTCTATGCACAAACATTGCTTGTTGTAGTTCCTCCCGTGCACTGGGGAATTACCTGGAGTAGGTGGTCACAGGGCGGCACATCTTGGTGGAAGCACCAGCCTTCTCTGAGCCTTTGCATGCTGCTGGATTTGGGGCTCCTGGCTCTTGGGGCATGGATGGTGGGGGGGAGGAAAGAGCCTTGGGGAGGCCATGGGGGTCCGGGCTGGGTTTCTGAGTGATGGGTGGGCATGGCTGGAAGGAAGGAGGGAGAGTGCTGAGGGGGCAGGCAGGAAGCCAAACGCAGGTTGCTTCGTGGGAAATGGCTGAAGCCCCAGATGTTCCCTGGGGAGGTGCGAGGGAGGGTGAGAGGAACGGGGTGCCGGGGACATGGAGGCAGTGGAGGTGGTGAGGTTGGCAGGGTGATGTTGCTATGGCTACTCCTGTGCTATTCATAGAAGAAATTAGCTAAATCTTTGCACTGGAAGGTGGAGGAGGAGAGAGGAGGAAGGCGTTCTTCACGTTTGGAGGGAAGGAGAGAAGCCAAAACAGGAAGGGGGTGAAGTTTTCCTCCTTTGCTCTGTGCCTCCGCCGTGGAGGGGCATTTGGGGGAAGTGCTGCTGCCTAACCTGCCCAGTGCTGGCAGGACGCGGGCAGAGAGGAGCGGCCCCGTGGAAAAGACTCCCCGCAGAGCATCCCCGCAGAGCCCCGCGTGGCAGGACGAGCTCTGCATTGTGCCAGGAGCACAGGAGACATCCTTTTAATTAAAGACAGCCAATCTGTGAAAGGTATTTTTGGCAACCTAAATGTAGATACAACTGTAGTGAAACTTGCCCTTCATGTCTGGCTCCATTGCTGAATGCGGTGCTTGCCTGTTCCTGACCCTGTCCATCTGCTTGGCCCCTGCTCTGCGGTTGCTGGTGGTCCCCCTGCCCTCCCTCCACCTCCAACATCTCTTCCAGCGTGTCCTCCCGCCAGCCGGAGTCCCAGGAGGGTCTTCCCTATCCACCACTCCTCATCGCACTCCACTCCCTCATTGTGAGAGTTTGATTCCCATCCCACAGACCTGTTTGTCACCTCCTCACTCACGATGTGTAAATCTGCGTGTCTGTTCCTAATATATCTCCCTCCATCTGATTTCACCTCTCAGCTTGTTTCTTGGGCATCTCCGTCTGGTGATCCTGCCGTCATCACCCAGTTGAGTTGCTATAACCAGGCACTGAGCTGCTCTCCTTCCCCCAAACCCATCCTCACGTCCACCCTCGGCCCCTTGCCCCATGGACCTGGGAGGCAGGTGATATTTCTCATGGTCTTTACCTTCCTTTCCTGCTGCCCAGCTGTCACCAAGGCCTAGTTAATGCTTTATAAAGTCATTCCCCCTCCCTGTGTGTCTCTTGGGGAAACTTACGCCATAACACCCAGATGCCGGGTGACCCAGTTCCCCTTGCCCACCCTGGAGCATCCCATGTCCTGCTGTCACCCATCCTCTGGAATGGGCTGAGGAGGGTCAGATGTTCTCAGTGTTCCTTCTCAAAACATATCGAGTTAATGTAGGAGTGGACAGCTGAGGACATTTGTCTCCTTGGTTTCTTTATTTACCTGTAAGACTTTTCCCCCTTCCCTTGAGCATGTGAATCCCTTGGACCGGGGCTGTGCACTTGTGCTTGCTGACCCTTCTGACACATCCCATTAATACAGTAAGGGATAACGCTGGAATTAGAGAGGGGAGTTGAAGGACTGAGCTTAGCTCCTTTCTGGCTGGATTACCAGCCTGCCAGCCAGCCCAGATGTGCAGACCGCAGCCCCAGAGCTGCACCCCACTGCTGGTTTTGGGGTGTTGAGCTGCCAGAGGGACACAGGGAGAGGCGCTGGAGTTGGTGTCAAAACTGGCTGTAGTAGAGATGTAGCTTCTGCCATAAAGGCTGTGTCTGAAGCCACATAGGCAGGAGAGACCCCATCAGCACAAGGAAGAAGAGGAAAGTACATGCTGAAAATGGGAGTATGTGGCCCTGACGTGTTGCCAGAGGCGAAGGAGAGTGCATTGGTGAGGCAGCCAGGGCCAAGCACGGGCAGGTTTCAGGAGGGATGTAGTCAATGTGGAGGAGGTGGCTCCTTGTGAAGAACCTGGGGGTGGCGGGAAGACCTTCAGCTTCCACCGTGGCAGTACCTGTCCTTGCCCCTCCTGGAGGGATGCTCCCCACACCCCCATGGCTGCACTTTCCACCTGGCTCTTCCCCCATGGTTTTGGATGTTACATGGCTGGGATGTGCCTGAGCCCAGTCCTGACCAGTGCCAGGGATTCGGCAGGGATCTGTCAGCTGTCCTCAGGGTGTGCTCGAGGGAGGAGGGTCCCATGGGGGGTTGCATGACAGGGAAACCCAGGGGACGGCCATACCAGAGGTTCCGTCTGGGTATCCTGGGTGTGGAGGTTGGTGGGAGGTGGAAGCGAAGCAGAAGCCATCACCGTCCCTGGAGAGTTGCCTCGTTCGGGTAAGCCCCTCGGCGTGTCGTATGCCGTGATGGGAGGAGAGGAGCTTCCGCTCCTTCCTTAGCTGCGGATGCTCATTTAGAGAGAGGAAGTCATTAAGACTAATCAGGCCATAATCAGCCCCGTGCAGGATGCTCTCCGAGGGGACCATGGTCTCTGGGTCCCAGGGGAGAGCAGGTCCAGCACTGGTGTGCTCTGGGGCACGAGGAGTGCAGTGTGGTTGGGGCATGGGGGCTCTGCCTGCCACCCCAAACCCTGCGTACTGGCGGGAGGGATGGTGCGTCTCTAGCTCAACATCGCAGCTGCAGTTTGGGAATGGGCGTAACCCCCGCTGTAAAGTCATGCCGGTGCTGCGGGTGCAATGGGCTGTGCTAGTGCTTGCAGCTGGTTTTAACACATGCAAAGATGGGATGATACAGGAATCCCTCAAGGGCCCTCGTTGCAAATCCAACAATATGCTATGAACATATATATTGGGGACTTGCAGATGAAAACTTTTAATACTGCATTTAACAAGTTCAGAATACCTGAATTTGGAATGAAGTTCACCATTTAGTCTGCAGAAGCTCAGCTGAATGGGGCTCACTGAAGGACTGCTCAGAGGGTGTAATTATTTTTGGGGACATGTGGTCCTTCAGAGCACCCTGGATCAGGCCCTAAATACCCTCTTGTCAGTGTCGTATTAACTGGAATCTAGTTTGAGGCTCTGTTGATGGATCTTGGTTTGCTTTTGTCCCACAGAAACATGTTTCTTAACACTTTGTAACTAGGTGTGCACTGGAACTTACTGAAGAGAAGAAAACAGGATATTTGAATCCCACAGACCAAAGAAATCTTTAACACCATCCCTTATTCACTCTTTTTTTTCCTGTACATATCGATTTATCTGAGAGGGGGGGAAAAAAGCACATGAGTCTTTCAGATGATAATAACTCTTCCTGTGAAAAAAGGAATTGAGTCAATTTTATTCGGTACCGCCAGGTCAGAGGGAAGCTACCAGAGCCCAGCACCTCCGCAAATTGGGTCACTTATTTTAGCGGGCTGAGCCTGGAACAGGATGTCTAACTTTCAAGTATGAACACGCTGGCCTTAATGGTTTCTAAATGGAAACTTAGACTCCACAGAGCTTCTGTTTGGGGAAGCTTTCTTCCTTCCCTGCTGAGTGAAGGCTTTTTCCAGTCCCTATTTAAGCCTACTCTTTTTTTAAAAAAAAAAAAAAAAAAAAAGGGCACCAAAACAAAGATTAAACCCTCAGTAGCTGCTTGTGTTCATATTACACTTTGGGCACTTCAGCAGCTTTGCCAAAGATCCTTGTGACCAGGGACCTTTCAAGTCCTGCGTTCCCGGTTTCCGGATGGCCACGGTGCTTTGAACTGGTGCCGAGGCGCAGCCGCGGGGCAGGGGCTCTGCTGCTGCAGCCCCAGAGCCTGCTCACGCCACCAGCACGACCCAGCTCTGATGTCTCCCAGAGGCAGCCTGGAGAAGAGGGCTGCTCTCGCCTGTGGGCTACTGTGCTGGCTGGGAGCCAAGCATGGGGGCATGGGCAGCAGCCAGTGCCTGGCTGGCCAGGACTGACACAGGGGGTCTGGGCACACGCAAGCTCCATAGTTGGCCCTGGCATCATTTCCTATGTTATTTATGCCATGTTTCGAGCTGTGCAGAAGGCAGGCATAGGGTCAGGCTCAGCCTGTCACTCCCCTTCATGCAGGCACGCTGTTGGGTGGTGTGTGCCTCCCCCTGCCCAAACGGTGTCAGCCAACAGGTTGCTCTTGCAGTGGGTGAGAAAAAATGCTGAGAGAGTTATTTTGTCCAGCCCAATGAAAGGGAAGGGAGACTCATCTCTGATCATGAAATTCTTCATCCTCCAGAAGTTTCCAGCCTCCATTTTCTTTTGCTCCCTTTTCCTGTCCCAGCCCATGGGAGCCCTGAGGGATGCTGCTCTCCCTCAGGGCTCTGCAGCCCTCTGACACTCCCAGCACCCTCAGCTCTGGTCACCATGTAAAGAGCCCATGAAGGCAAAAAGAGGTGAGCACAGGGAGCTGTGAGAAGGGGACCAGCCTCTGGCAACAGTGTGGTACCTCTCCCCTTGAGGAGGGAAGGCATAGGAAGCCCAAAGCATGGATTTGGTGTTGAGATGTAGGAAAAACCCTACATCTCGTGGGCCAGCTGGGAGCCAGGTTTTGGCCTGGGAAGGGATGTGCCGTGCATCATTTCTTAACAGGAGGTGTGTGAGGTGGCTTCCCTGGGCACAGCCAGGTGAAAACCAAGGGGGTCTGTAGGTGTGCAGGCATCGGGGCGGGGGGGCTCAGAGCAGCCTGGAGGGATGGTGCCAGCACCTCTCTGCTCCACGCACCTGCCCTCTGGCAGGGGCAGGGCTGGGGCTCGTCCCCTCCCTTGCCTCGGGCACGGGGAGCCTCAGGAGAGGGTTTCTGTCCTGCCTGGACCTCAGAAGCACCCACAGGTTGCTGTGGAGGAGCTGTGTCATCTCAGGTGCTTTGGGAGGTGATGTTTTTGGCAGCTATGTGTTGGGCTCTGGGTTGGTGCAGGAGGCAGCCCCAGCATTGGGAAAACCAGCATCTGTGCGAAGGGCAGGGAAGTCTGGCACGAAGCAGATGAACATGTCGGTGCCTATCAGGGTGAGTGGCGGTGAGCGTGGGCTCGCTATGTGTGCTGCGCCACCAGGACCTGGGCTCACTCCTGTGAAACAAATTCATTAGCTTGGTGCGAATCCGCTTCCCCCGACAGCGGGAACCTGTCGGTGCCCGGGCATCCCGCAGCTGACCCCGCTGCCCCAGCAGCATCACACTGCTCCTCAGTGTCCCCGAGCCGGTACCTGCATGTTCACAGCTAGCACCCGGCACCGTGGGGTCCTGCCACAGAGTAGCTGCTTTCATAGGTGTAAATGCACAGCTTTCTCCATGGTTTAACACCCTTTAAAAAAAAATCAAAGCAGACGGAGCCAGACTACAAGCAGCCCAGTGTGTCCACCCTGTTTAGATGCTTCTGTTGGGCATCTCCCCACTTGACCTCTGCCCCAAGAGCTTTTAAAAGGATGTAAAGACTGAATTTCACTTCTCTCCAGAGCCATTTCCTTTTGAGTGTTACTGTTATACCTCAGATGGTATGCAGCAAAGGATATTAAAAGGCAGGTTGGCTGTTCACTCTGATCCAGTCCAGGAAAGTTGCAGAAATAAAGAAGTTAGTACTTTGCTTCTCATGCACTAGCCCAGCATCACAAATAGTCACCCTGTCCTGCGCGTTCCTCGGTGTATGACACGTGGGGCGCACTGGCCTCCTGCGGGGACCAGCTCTGTGTGTTAGGCATGGTGTTTGTCAGCTCTGGAGGCTCCTGTTTGAGTCCTGCTGCTGGTTAAGATGGAAATGGGTTTAACGTGGGTGCAATCCAGTTGCTGTTGGCCTGGCGCATTTCTTTTTCCTGGAGGAGGTACGTAATTCCTGACCTCTGTGGGCTGGCCCCTGTGCCAGCTCTGTGGAGGATGTGAAGCTGTTGCAAAGCTTCAGGATTTCAGCTCTAGAGAGAATATCTTGAACTTTCAGTTCAGAGTCTCCCCACTCAGCTCCCATGTGCCAGCCCTTAGGACAGTCCTTAGAGAAATGCCACAGGGCAAGTTCAGCCCTCAGAAGCAAACTAATGAACCTCATCCATTTGCATTTAATTGCAGCTTTTCTTTTGGTTGGAAGTTTTGGAAAATCATCATGTTTTGCAATACCTACCTTTGCCCCAGCAGATGACAGCAATAGAAACAGAGGTGAAGGGTGATACCTATAGACGTTTGCTTGGCCACCCCCGGGTGACTGTGTTAGTGCCCCTGGGCTGCCGAGGCCAGTCACCCATTGGAAATACAGCCCAAACGGCAGCGGTCCCTCTCCGATGACTGCCCGGAGGTGATATCTAAAGGTGTTTCTGAAAGGTCGGATCCTGCGGCTGAGGTGTGTCTGAGCGCTGCCGGCTGTCTTGCGGCTCCCTGCACGTGCTGCAGTGGAATCGCTCCAGCCCAGGGGGGCTGTGGGCTGTCGGGGAGGAGACGTCCCTCCTGCCCTGCATGCAGACCCGCAGCCTCTTCCTGGCTTTAGCCACAGAGGCAGCTGCCTCAGAGGGGTTCAGGGCTCTCCTGGGGCCTCTACAGGGAGCCAGCCCCTTGCTGGGGGCTGCACAGGGCAGGTCACTGTTCCCTCTGTTAGCACCTGGGCTGTGGCTGCCACCAGGACCATCATGTAGTGCTCAAGCACTGGTACCTCGACACAGGTGAACGCGAGGCTCTGCTTCTCTCAGCCCCTGTGAGACCAGAGAGCTCTTGAATCCTGACCTTCAAACCTCATCTCCCTTTACCACTATTCCTTTTGACTCTGCGCAGATTTTCCCGACAGCTGTCCTCTGCCTCGCTGGCTTTGCGCCTAGATCAATCTCTCTGCATCTGTGCAGTGACCCCCCTTGGTCCCCAAGGTGCTCCTTGAGTCCCACTTTCCCCGCAGCCTCCAGCCTCTGAGCCCAAGGATCTGTGCAGCCCCCTGCACCTCTGCCCGAGGGAGGGAGTTTGGGGCACCTCCAGCTCCGCTGGGCTTTGGTGGTCCTGCTGCCATGGGGTGAGCACTGTTGGGCTTGGACCTCTTCTCTTTCCATTTGTAAACCCCCCAAGCACAAACAGGGCTTGGTAAATAATAATAGTGTGATGAAGCAGTTTGGATGGAAGAGATCTGACAGCCCCCATTGAATGTGAGCTGAATGCACGGCCCTGTTCCCTCTCCTCCCTGCATGCAGCAACCCCCTGCTCCTTAGGGCATAAATTACTTAACGTTCCCTATAGAATTGAGGGCATGGTTAATTCACCAGCACATTCCTGCTGCCCAGCAAAAAATGATGCTGCTCTCTCCCCTTCCCTGGCTAGTAGAGGGCTCGGTACAGGTGCCTGCCTGATGGAGGGAGGCAGAGGCTTTTCATTTCCAGGCCCTCTGCTTATTTCTGAGTCTTAAGTCTTGTCTGACTCTGCAGTAGAACAGGCGAGGTGCAAATGTTGGAATATTTGCAAGTGGAAGTCAGAGCTAATGTCCAAACACCTTTCTTCTTGTAGCTGGAATAGCTGGCCACAGGAGGCAAGCGGGGATTTCCTGGTCTGAATTCCTCCTGACCATGTGTGACTTTGTTTTAAGCAGCCACTCACATTCGGCATCTCCTGGGTCCCATCTGGAGCCTGAGTGGGAAATTGTGCTCCTAGCAGTATTTTGAGATGTAAAAATCACTAGTGTGGAATGGCTGCAAAGGATGCTCAGTGTGCAGTGAGCAGGCTAGACAAAATATGTCCTTAGGGCTCACCACTGTGTGAGCGAGGCAATGTGATGTGTAATTTGTGGGCTATTAGTAATTCAACAGAGAGACTGCAGTGTGGCTCAGTGGAGGGCTCAGGCTGGACCTGCAAAAGCCTCTATAACATTATCATACAGAGCACTTCTCCCTGGGAGGGATCCAAAGCATCATTTGTGGAGTTGAATTCATGTCATAAATCAGGGGGCACGTGACGGGCTACATTCACTTAGGCTGCCTCTTCTGCACCCTTCCTGGAAACTCATCTAATAAGAGCTGGCCTCTGGCACATCAAGGCTCAAACATCCACCGTTTGTTAATTGCTGGCAGTAGAAGTGCTTCTTTTTTGCCTTGAAATGTGGAATCCCTTCCTAGAATTGCACTGGGGACTAATAAAAGCCAGTGCCAGGTTTAATATATGCTATCTCACAAATTATCTGGATTAAATACAAGGACTGTGGACTGCCAGAGAGGGGATATTCCCAGCTTAACATTGCTTCTGGGCCATGGAGATCCCAAGACACTGGACCTGAAAATTGTGATTCTCTTTTGTGTGTGGGAGGGGTTTGGCAGGAGTGCTTGGAAGTGGTCATATTTGCCTGAGCTAGAGAATTAATTGCCATAAAAACTATGGTTTTGTAACCAATAGTTACAGCTGCAGGAAAGATCAGAAAGCATCTGAATAAATCAAATTAACTATCTCCTGCTGCATCCATATGAGAGCAGAACCTTTCAGGGCAAG
Source organism: Balaeniceps rex (assembly GCA_013401315.1). NCBI lineage: Eukaryota > Metazoa > Chordata > Aves > Pelecaniformes > Balaenicipitidae > Balaeniceps > Balaeniceps rex. The sequence goes on from VYZW01053662.1 coordinate 37,399, forward strand.
ATTTAAACCACAAGCTGGTTGATCCCTAACTCTCCCACCTACAAAATGAGGAGAGTGAAAAGTCCAGAAATATGATCAACTAAAACAGGAGATGGTGGGGACTGCCATGCTGGGTTATGTGAGGAGGTTCGTCTCTGTTGGGGGCATATAAACCCAGAGGAGGGCAATGAGGAGGTAGTGTGCTCCTGTGAAAATATCACAGACTCACAGAGGCCATTGGGCTATTGCAATCCAACCACCCACGTTACTGGACGGTGACCCCTTGGCTTGCTTGCTCCTGACGCTGACTTATGTTTCTGATGCCCTAAGGCAGAGGGTTCACCTCCCCTTGTAGCTCATGTCTCATCGTTTCCCCGTTTCGCTCTGGCTGTTGTTCTGCACACGAGCCTTGGAATGATGATGTGAATCCAGGCTCACTCCTGACCTTCCAGATTTTGCACCACTTGCCGTTGTGTGCCAGCGAGGAATGTCGGCCTTGTAATTAATCTTAAATTTCTCACTTTCTGCCGCATCTCCCTCCGCTCCCGCCCAGAGACAGGCGCCTTCCCCGGCTGCCTGGCCTCCGCAGCCAGGCCGGCAGGGGTTGCTCTGGGTGGAAGGGGCTGCGCTGCGGGCTCCGCGGGGCTCCGCGGCTTCAGGAGGTTGCGGCGCTGGACAGCTCCGGCGCGGCCGGACCCCGCGGGGGCCTGCGGGGACCCCGGCCGCCCCGTCCCGCCGGCCGCCCCGTCCCGCCGGCGCTGCAGCTTCCCCTGTGCCCTTCTCCCGGGAGCGCCCCCCTCCCTTTAGGGCCTCGTCCCTGCCTTCTCCTGCCTGCGCTTGCCCTCTGCACGTGTGTCCCTCCTACGGTGTGCAACGAGCTAATGGGCAGAGGGCAGCCCAGAAGGAGGGGGACCCAGGGAGAGGTTTGTGGGGAGACCTGCAAGAGAGTGGGAATGCGGGGGGGGGGGTGAGCCGAGGCTGCCGAGCAGAGGGTTTACCCCAGGGGTAACAAGGATGAGGGACCAAATGCTGCCACCTCTTCCAGGGCATGGTGGCCCCATGCTTAGGAGGGGCAGCAGCAGCTGCTGGAAGGTGCGTGAAGGCCTCAGGGCTGGTCTGCTGGCAATATATCCCTCCTTCGGAAGGACTTCCTTCCCTACTCCTGCTATTTCCTAATCCCTCAGTAATGTGGATTTCAAGTAAATTTTGGTGCTGGTGGGATTCTGGCCCAAGGCTGGGAGAGCTTCCAGTCTTCCCTGCCTCCTTCCCAGCAGCTGAGGCCATGAGTGCTGGGGACGCACCAGGCCTGAGGAGGGGACTGATGCCCAGAGCCATGCTGTGGCCCTGCTCCTGTCCCAGGGTTGTTGGGCACCTGGAAGAGGGACAAGAGCAGAGCCCTTCCTGAATTGCTGTCTTCTGCCTGTGGTGGCATGGCCAGGGGAGAGGCAGTGCACCGTGAAGGGCTGGGTTCATCGCTCAGCTCAGTGACATCCCGCTTTTGTCTCCTCACAGGCCAACCCTGCTCCCATTATCGTGAACACAGACTCGCTGGAACAAGGGCTCTCTGTAAGTCTCCTGGTTTTGTTTCGCTTCCTTTGAACAAGGGGTATGTTTTCCCTGCTTGGCAGTGCAGGAAAAGCTTCTCCAGCCCAAGGAGGCCCCAGTGAGGTGGCAGAGGAGCCTAGTACCTGCGCCACATCCCCACAGCACATCCCACCCCCAAGCCTCGCTGAGGCTGGTTGATGCTGAGCAGAGCCAAGGCTAGCAGCAAGCACTGCTGGGGAATCCAGCACAGAGAGGGTACAAGGCAGGAGGCACTCAGAGGTGCACACTGTAGGCATCAGAGGAGCAGGGGGAGCGGGGCTGGCTGTGTTCAGGGTTACCCGCACAGCCATTTCCTCAGCCTCCCATGCAGGGTGGCTGTGAGGCTCTTCTGGCCCTTACCTTCCCGCACTGCCTCAGCCCCCCGCGGCAGCCCCGGCCCCTCAGGAGGGAGGCAGGGCTTTCTGGGTGCCCACTGGCATCACACCGGTTGGTCCTCAGGGCAGCAGAACCCATCAGATGCTGCTCCTCTCCCAGCAAAGGCTGCCAGCAGCTGAGCAGTGCTTGGTGACTGTGAGTGTTTGCAGCCACAGTGCATTTGGCACTCTTGGCGTAGTATAAAGATAATCCTCGGTTTGTTGCAGGGAGGGTTTGCACGCTGCTGCATCCCTTCCCAGAACATTTGCAAATCATTCCTGCCGGGAGGGATGGAGGTAGCAGGGTGGCCAGCATGGATTTCTGCAGCACTGGCTCTGTGCTTGTGGGGTGCTCCCCTTTTTTGCCCCAAAGGGAGCTCAGCTGACAGCTTGCCAGGGATGGGTGCTTTGCACCTGGTTTTCTTCTGATGCAGCCAATTTCAGCTGCCTTCCACATTAATGAAGTGGCACCAGGACTCAGAGCTGGAGTTGGTTTGTCTTTGGAGTCGCGGTGGAGGGCTGCAGGTGACTTTCTGGTGCTTGAACCTCCCTTGTAAAGAACTGCAGATCTCAGCCCACAGCCTGTGGTGGGGTCAGTGTGCATCAGAGATGTGCTGGGCTGGTTGGGCAGGGCTATGAAAAGGAAGGGAAGCCCAGCTGAGACCTCTTCTACCCTGGCTGTATGGTTTAATTATGCCTCAGGTGCTGAACCAAAGCCATCTGGCATTGGAGAGGATGGTGATGGTGCTTCTCTCAGCCTGGTGGTCCTGGGTCCAGCAGCCTTGCATGAATGTGGCAGAAGAGAGCTGCTGTCCCCAAAGGTTGCCTTCTCCAAACGCATGGCATGGCAGGGTGTTTGTGGGGTTGGAGGCTTCTCACAGCATGCTGGGCACCCCAGCTGCAGGGCAGTGCTGTGTTGCAGCCTGCTCTCTGCGCTCACCCGGCTGGTGCCATTTTACAGGGAACTGGAAAAGGGCGATGTCTCCTGGAGGGGAAGGACACACCGCAAGGTTGGACTAGGGCAAGTGAGGGGTGTGCTGTGGGCAGGGCAGGGAGGTATTCCTGGATAGAAAGTCTGCTTTCCCACCACGACACCCGCCCGTGGGGCCAGCGACCGCCTCCTCCCACCGCAGTGCACTCCACTTTCCTGCCCTCCTGGCTGCCTCCCCCTACTCTGTCTCATTAACTCCATATCCCTCCCGCCCCCTCTCCCTCCACCTCGTTAGCTCCATATCCCTGTCCACCCCTTCTCCCTGCCTTGGCTGCAGCTCCTTCTTGCCGTGCTGGATGGGAGCTCCCTTCCTGCAGCCCCTGGGGTGGGTTTGGCTGGGTTTTGGGGGCTGCTCTGTACCCCTGACAGGCACCAGCATCACCCTGGGGATGGCAGTCACCCACCCCATCCATCCAACCCCAGCAGCGCATGCCGGGGGGGGGGGGGACNGGGGGGGGGAACTGCCCTGCAGTGGTCAAAAGGAAGGGGCAGGTTGTGGCTGTCATCTGCTGGGCAGAGCGGGGACCACCAGCGCCGTGGCCAGGCATGTGCCACCTGCGGGGTGCCTGGAGGAGCCTGTGCCCAGGGCAGGGGAGACACTTTACTTTTGATTCCTCTCAACCTCCAGCCTAGAAACCCTCTTGCCTTCTGGTTCATGTCATACCAGCACAGAAACGAGCCCTGCTCCATGCTTTCCTTCTCCGGGGTGCCGGGCTCCTCAGGCTCCAGGGAAAACACACCCCAAAACCTCCTGTTCGGCAGTTTCCCACATCAGCAAAGGAGTCACACCAGGGGCTTGCTGCAGAAGAGCCCACCAAAACAGCAAATCTGAAAGCATGTTTTTTTACAAACCCAAAAGCTGAAGCCTGTTGGCACAGTATGTATTTGGAAGGGTTAAAGTCACATCTTCCAGTCTTTAATTACTTAACTATTCAATGCTTTCCTTAATGATAAACAGATGGATGTATTCTAGTTCCTTCCTGTTCTAGCTCCATTGATTGCATTGGACTAGCTGCTGGGCTGAATTTGGCCCCGGCTGTTTATCAAGAAGTCTGCTCTACATTTCAATCTCTCTGTCCACCCACCTCCATCCCCAAGAGCATGTGGCACCAGCAGCACCGTAAGGTACGAGCTGCAGCACTGGGTCCCACTCACCACCGGGGCCGGGGCTCAGCTCTGCTGCCTGCGGCTTGTGCGGAGCCCAGCACCCCCAGGGTGTAAAAACCCAAATAAATCTTTACAAAATTCCTGCTGTATTAAAAGCATCCCTTGAAGGGTAAGGACAGGAGCCGGGGGGGATCACCTGTGCCAGCTCCAGGTCATTGCTCACAGTTTCACCCCTTTGTGTATAACTCAGCAGGTCCATAGCAGGGAGATGGAGCATTGGAAGCCCAGTTCCCATGGCAGACAGGGTCTCTGCATTTCAGAGCTGCCTCTCTGAAGCTGAAACAACTTCTTGCTGCCCAGAGAGCATGGCAACTGCTGCCAGGCAGTCCAAAAGTGTGCAGGGAAGGTCACTCCAAAGCCCTTGAGGAGTTGAAGATTTCATAGCCTGGGTCCTTGGAGCCTTCCTTTGGTGCCCCACTGCCCAGTAGCAAGGTGCCACCACCTCCTCGATCTCTTAAGAGCCAGGTCTGAGGAAGCCAAGTGCTTCCCAGGCCTGATCCCAGCCAGCGAGCACCACGGGAGTCCCAGGCTCTGCCACCAGCGAGTGCAGAGACAACCTCCTTGTGCAGCGCTGACTCTTCTGCCAGGGTCCCCAGCCGTAGTCACTGCAGGATGGAGGGCAGCAGAGATGGCCACCGCAGTCTAGTGCCTTTGAGCAGGGTAAAACTTGCTTGTAAGCCTGAAAAAAAAGAAAAAATCAAAACTAAACTGCCACCCTCACGCTTTGGTCCCGAGTGCTGGCGGTGGCACGTCCTGCTGCCAGTTCCCGCAGACAGTGTGGCTGTGGAGTCCTCCCAGCTGTGTGCTGGTGCTGTCGGGCTTCAAACCCCTTCCCTCTGCCTGAGCTCAGCAGGCTGGTCCCCATGGCCCTCTGGCAAAAGGCTGATCAGAAATAAGGCGTTTATTTACTTTGTGCGCAAGGCCAACACCGTGGGCAACACACACGAGGGGGTTGAGGCCGGGGGTTAGCTGGAAGCGAGTCAGTAGGTCTCAGTGCTGCAGCAGGATGTGTGGATGCAGGGAGGTGAAGGGAGGGAGCTCTTGACCTATTTTCTCTGGGCCCCCTGCCATGTGCAGGCAGGGAGAGCTCTCCCTCGCCAGCGCTGCTGATGCCCGCGCCAGCAGGGAGGCACCCATCGCACCCGCTGCCCCGGCATGGGGCTGCTCTCCTTTCCCCTCGCTGGGGCAGGTGTGGGGCATCGCAGGCACCCTCCACCCCTGGGTCCGGCTGGCACTGCCGCTGACCCTCCAGCCTTCAGACTCTCTTCAGTAGATCGGTATACGTCTGCTCCACCACCAGGTCCCGGTGCCTGTCCCCATCACATCCTAACCACAAGATATGGGCTAGATCCTGCTCCAAAAGTGGCTGCGGGCAGTGTTATCCTTTCTGCAGGTTATTTCCCCTTGCAGCCTGGTGGGCTATTTGAGTTGGGTTTGAGGAACCCCATCTTAGTCTTCTAAATGTGGCCTCCTTTTTTTATTTAAAAAAAAAAAAAATCCTAACTCTCTAGCAAATTGCAAAGCGCGTTCCACATGCGCTGGTGTGGTGTTGGCCGGCAAAGCCTGCAGACAGCTTGCAGTAGCTCTGGAAGGTGTGTGCTCTTCTGTTTATCAAATGAGTGTTAACTCTGCAGCCTTCTGTTGATGATTTAAATGTCATCATCACTAACTATTTCCCTGCTGCTCAAAACATGAAAGGGAAGTGAAGGCCAGTGAAGGGGGCCTCTTCCTGAGCCCTCAGGTGGACTTGCTGCTTGGGAAGGGCTCGGAAAAAAAATACCCTTACTCTTTTCCATGAGAAATTAGGATCGGGATATGCTGGGAACAGCTAATTAACCCCTGACGTCAGCTCTGCAGGCTTTATATGGGGAGATGGGAGCAGGGTGGGGTGTGCTCTCCCTGCCCTGGGGCGATGGAGCCAGGCATCTCCCCACTGAGCCCATAGCGCTGAGACAGCCCCGAACAGGAGCTGGGGAGGAGCACACTGGTGAAGGAGAGGGGGAACAGCCTGCGGCAGAGCCAGGTCATGGCAGCTCCGGTGGGTGCCGCGGGGAGGTTTTGCTGTCAGTGAGTGACTGGTATTCAATTTTTCGACCCTGGAACGTTTGCTTTGTTGGCTCGTTCCCTTGGTTACATGGTATATATTAAGTTCTCCATTTGGCTTCCTTATGCAATTATCTGACGTTCTGTTGCATGGATTTTGGAAACATAATCAGAGCTAAAACTTCATGGTCAGGCCTGGCTGACCCCCACGTGCCTGGCCAGAGCAGGCTGCTCCCAGCATGCACAGCGCCGGGTGAGCACCCGACACCCATCGTTTTCAGGGACTGGCTCAGCATTGGCAGCCCCGAGATTTGGGGAGTGGGGATACCTTAAACTCACCTGCCTGGCAGTGGGGTGCCTGACGAGGTTGCATGCCGGGGTGTCTCCGCACCCTGGGTGCTTGCCGGCAGCAGCCGCTCGCTTGGCGGGGCTCGTGCGCTGCTGGCTCTCTCCGCGGCTCACAGATTGTCAAAGTTTTCTGCACATCCCCATCCTGTAGGTATGTATGTGCTGTTCCTCTGCGGCCGTGGGTGTGCATATGGCTGGCTGTGTGGCAACTGTGTTGAATGCCAAAGCAGAGGGGACAATGTGTGTAGTAGCGAAGGGTGCCAGGAATACGAGTTGCTGGAAAGCTGGGGAGAGGCGACGCTGCGCCCCACGCGCCGGGCTACCAACTGCAGAGACGAGATGAGCCCGGAGGCTGTGGTGAGGGAGGCTGTGAGGGCGGCGCGGGCCAGCGAGCCGGCTCCACTCAGAATTAGTCAGTATGGTAGGATGCGAGGAGGGAAAGGCAACCCATGGCAGAGGGGGAGCCTGTGGCAAGGGAAGCGATGCCCTGCTGCCCACAGGAGCACAGCCCAGGGCGGTGCTGTGGCAGGAGGCGGCACCGGCCACGCGTCCCTGTCCCTCCAAGACTGTCGGGGATCCTGCTGTGGGTTAATCCCACCACTACCAGTGCTTTTCTGTGGAGGGGTCCTGTTCAAGAGCTGACCAAAGCCTTTCCCAATGTGCTGGGAGGATCTGAGCATCCTAATATTGGAGCATCTGGGTGTCCCAACCCTGAACCATGGCCTGAAATCTTCCTGTGGGTGAGAGGCGCCAGGCATGGAGCACATCCGAGGAGGGACAACCCTCTCAGCCCGTGTTCCCTGGAGCCCCCATCCCATCTCTCCGCTCCAGACTCTCCCCAACCTCATCCTTCTAGAAGCGCGGTACTCACAACAGGGTGTGGGATTGCTTTGGCCTCACCAGGGCTGAACCAGGCAGGGAATGAGGGTGTGCGTGTCACAGGTGGCACAGCCCCATCCCAGATCCTGACATGCAGAACTGCTCCTCCACCTGGGCACCTGATTATTCCCACCTAGAAAAACTCCTGTTTCCTCTTCCTACCTATAAATAGGGCCTCACAGCCGCCTCGCTGAGTTTCCTTCCGTAGTGTCAGATTTAGCATAAATGCTAAATGCTTTAGCATAAATGATGTTTGCTGTCCCCTCCATCTAATGACCCAGCACTGTGAGGTTTTGGAGGATGGCTGGGCTGTGCCACCACAGGGGCAGATCGCAGGGACACAACTGGTGTGCTGGCACCGGATAAGGGGACCTGTGTCCAAACAAAGCCACAGCAGCTCCAGCTTGGGATATGGAGCATGTACAGAAAGTGGCTCCATACAATCTACAAGCCATCAAGTAACGGTGGGTGTAAAACCCTGTGTGTTGTACAGGGGCCACAGGCAGAGGCAGGGCTGCACGATGGGAGAGGCGTTTGCCTGCTGAGCCCTGGGTCCCGCCACCTCTGCCGTGCCGTGCAGACCGGCCTGTGTCCTGTCCCTTGTTTCCCAGAGTGACTCAAATTGTGAGCTTGAGTCCAGTCCCCTCCAAAATCGTTGCTCTTGAGTGTAACAGCTCTGGATGTTCAATAGCAAATTGCTTTGCAAATCTTGCAAAATTTTAGACCTCAGCAGCTGTTTATGGCTTAATCCTGATGACCTGGAGTGAAACTGCCACTTTATTTTCCTGTGCATTGTTGCTTATGGGGAAAATGGAAGTTTACCATTTCTTATTTTGGAGCCTACAGTTGTACCCCTTTTCTTTCAAGCCATTACATTTCCCAGAGCCCTGCTTTGACACCCTGGGTATGGAAGATTCTTAAGCGTGGGGATCAGTATGGTGTACAGCATTGAGACAGACTACACCATTTTTTTGTATAAGGGCATCACAATGTTTTCCCCTCTTACTGTGCCCCACACTCACACCTTGTTTCCTTTGCACCCAACTAATTCGGTAGAATAAATTATTCTGAATTCCCCGTTAACACAGTCACGGTACTAAAAGATTTAAAAGATATAAGCTGCTAAAGGTATTTATTATGTTACTATGTACAGACATTATTTTTTTTTCCTTTAAATGGACCGACCCCCTTTCCTTCCTGCAGCAGTGAATTCCCGAGGTTAATTACATGCTGCATAACAAAGGCGTTATTTCTTTTTGTGCCTTTGGTTGTGTTCCTTTTCATGGCTGGAGAAATGAGCTGGGAGAATAAAGGCTTTGCGCTGAAGTGCATTAAAGTCAGTGGGCTTTGGCTCATGGCCAGAAAGAAAAGCAGCGCACGGTTTAATTCCAGGGCAGGCTCGAGCAATTGCGTTTAAGGTTTTTTCAGTGGTGATGGCACAGCTTTTAGGTTGGATTCTTGATATTCAGCTCTCAGAGGGGAAAAGCAGATCCCCCCAGGACTGGCACAGAGCTGTAATGCGCTGTCTCCCTCTCCCCAGGTGAATGGCAGCGATGGGATGTTCAAATATGAGGAGATCGTCTTGGAAAGGGTAAGTGCTCTTTACTCGCCTGCCGGCAGCCTTTGCTGCCTCTTCCCACTCGCCCTCCCACCAGTGCAGCCGGCACCCCCTGCATCCCTGTGCCAGCTGATGGGGAGAGGTCGGTCTCCGCTCCCAGCTCTCTCCAGAGGCTTTTGGGGGTGTTGCACTTGCCTTCCCCCCACGGCACGGGGAGAGGTGGGCTTGCTGCTCCCACCCCCCGCAGACCCCTCCAGAAGGGAGGGAGGAGGGCTTCTCCCTCGCCTCCCTCATTCACACCCTCGCCCCCGCAAACCCACCAGCACGGAGCTGGGGGGGGAGCTCTTTGTCACCGCCTTTGCCAGAAAATGGAGGTGCAGGGAGCTCTGCTCATGCAGGCACGCGGGCAGGTGCACCCCACAGCCAGGCACAGGGGACCAATGCCTCCCTGCCACCAGACTCTCCACCGCTCCAGGGTACACAGCCCAGGGATGCTAAGTGGCAAGGACAGGTTTTCTAGTAAACTGCACCGCAACGGGGGGAGTTTCTTCTCGAGCCTTTTCTTATCTGTTGGCAACGCAGAGCTGATGGCGTGCACCACACGGGCTGTGGCTAAACTTAGCTCCCCCCACAGATGGGGCTTATCCAGGGGCGAGCCAGCACCACGCAGGGCAGGGAAGGCTTTCCCCTGGCTCCCAGGGAGCAGCAGGGGTGGAGGGATGGAGAGGGAGCAGGAAAAGCTGGCCCAAGGTTTGCTCCGAGAGGTGGGCACAGCCCTGCCAAGTGGGGATAGCCGGGGCGGGAGGCTGCCCGCGGTGCTCCAGGCACACCTTGCCTCCTCCTCGCTGCCGCGCCAGGTGGCTCGGCCTTGCCGCGTGGCGGGCGTCACAGGGGAAGACGCATCGCTCGTTATTCTGTTCCTCTCTGCCTTTAGTCATCTCCCTCCTCCCCTTGGCTCTGCATCACGGAGGTGGGTGGACGGAAGGTTATCTGGGGCTGCCGCCTCACCCACCGCTTCCCCAGCGTGCCTGACGAAACCAGCCCAGGAGGTGCTTCCTTTCTGGGCTGAGCCTTCTTGCTCCGGGCCCAGTTCAGAGGCAAAAGCCTTGTTTTCAGGGATTCTTCAGAGCATCCTCTGTCCTCAGCCCACAGCGGGAGCAGCGGGGGAGCTGGCAGGGTCGCACAGAGAGGCAGCGCTCGTTGCTGCCCCCATTTCAAAGCCCCAGGCAGCGATTCACTCTCCAGCAGCAAGAAACCATAAGGGAATTTCAGTGCTCAGCAGCCAGGGCCAGCATGGACCATACCCAGGTCCTTCCCTTTCACCTGGTCCCCAGTGGGATCCAACAGCCCTGTCGTACTGCAGGGGAAGCACCCTAGTGCCTGCAGGTGAAGCCATCCCCTTGCTGGGGTGTTTGGCTCCCAGAGTTGACCTCAGTGTACCCCAAAATTGCTGGTCTGTCACTGTTACTAATCCTTGTCCCTGTTGTAAAGACAAGGGCAAACGCAGCAGCATTTTGGGGGCAATAACTGAGGAAACACCGTCTGCAGAGCGACGTGGCTTTGGGTTTACCCACCATACTTGTGTCCGCAGCAGGAGCTGCCCCCATGTCTACATCAACCCCGATGCCAGCTAAGAAATCCCTTGAACTCCGTTTCAAGGTTTATCAAAATAAAAATAAACACCTCACGGATCATTTCGGGGTTTTGTAGCTAGCATTGGAGCGCACCCTTCCATAGACAGGCACAACGAATGGCTGGAGACCATTTTGCACAGTCTCACCTGCCTTGCTGGGGCCAGGCTGGGTCTCTGGTGACAGTAAGCAGCTTTTTTGAGCTGGGCACGGGGTAACCAGAATCCAACTTAGAAGAAGGAGAGCAGCCTCAGGCCTTTCACCATTGAGTGCCTCCTCGTCACGTGCCGGCCAAATCCCAGCTGGCAGGAGAGCATCCGGGAGCGTTGTGTAGTGAGAGGCATTGGTGTCTCCCAGAGATGCCATGTGCTGTGTCATGAGTGGCATAAAGTCAGAGCGGAGCCCTCTGCATTGCTGCAAGAGCTGATCCTGAGCCCAATTGCACGAATCCCAGCCAGCTGCTGGTGCTAGATATTCCCGGGGAGCCTGAGCTCTGGTGTGGCTCTCCTGGCCACAGGTCTCCCAGAAGGGCAGAGCTCCCCATTGCCTAACACTGAGCACTGGGGCTGTGGGCAGCAGGGAGAGTGCTTGGCCCAAGCCCGTTTGTGTACAAGAGAGGCAGGCACGATAGGATGTGACTAAGTGTCAGCTCTTCCGCATGAGAAAACAAGGCGAGGAGCCATCTGATTTTCAAAGCAGAGCAGAAAAAGCAGGAATTGTCCACTTGCATCAAGCGTGGAGCTGCAAGCAGTGCCTGTGAGTGTGTCACTAATGGGGATCCTGTAAGCCAGAGAGGCAGCACAGGGCCATGACCGCTCATCCTGGGATGTTGCCAGGACGGGGCTGGAGACACAGCATGGCCCCTGCATTCCCACTGGGCAGACTTCAGCAGGACGAAGTGATGCTCCAAGCATGTCCAGGAGGAAGAGGAGGCAGAACTGGAGACCCCGCTCCATCCTGACAGCCCCCTCCACTCAGTAGTGCAAATTTTGGCATCAGCACTGCCGGTCCCCAGGTTGGCACCGTGCCAGGGCTGCATCCCAGGGTGCAGGGGGGCAGGGGTGGGATGCTGGTGACTGGCACAAGCCCCGCTGCTCTGCGTGGGCTGCAGCATCGGTGTCTCCTCCTGGGGAGCAGCCAGCAAGGGGAGGTTTTCTCCGCCAAGGACCACCCCCTCTTCCCCCAGCTCACCGCCTGCCTCAGAGTCTCTCGACTGAGACGCGGCGGCGAGGGAGGTCCTCGGCGGCTCCCACTCTCCCGCTCCATCTGTTCGGTGCTCTGTGCTGCTGCACCGAGCGCCTCGGCTGATGAGCGCTGGCCTCCCCTCCGGCCACGCAGCCCTCTGCCCCCTGAGCCGTGTACCCTGGGGTGCAACAGATGCTGTAAGGGCTCCCACACCCCCGGCAGCCGTGGCTGGGGGGGAACTGCTTCGGGAAGGCTGGCAGCAAGCGGTTGCCCACAGGGGAAAGACGCGGTGTTTGATTTCCCACAGGGTAACTCCGGCCTTGGCTTCAGCATAGCGGGAGGAATCGACAACCCCCACATTCCAGATGACCCGGGTATCTTCATCACCAAAATCATCCCCGGGGGAGCAGCAGCCATGGACGGCCGTCTGGGGTGAGTGTACAGGGCCCGGGGAGCAGCTCCATCAGGGTGTCACCCAGGATCTCCCCAGGGACCCTCTAGGCAGCTCCTTCCCCCTCCCCTGCCATGGTCCCCAGTCCTCCCCGGTCCCTTCCCCACAGCCAGGTCCCATCAGTGCAGCAATGCCAGCAGTCCCCTGCCACCAGCCTCCCGTCTGCAGCCACCTCTCCTCTCCTCCCTGCACCAGGCTCTGGCTCCCATCCTTCCCCATGCAGCCCGGGGCAGGATCCAGCGCTTCCCCTCATCTCCTGTCTCCACCAGGGTCAGCCCCACTGCCTCCCCCTTCGGGAGGGACCCTGCTCTCACCCCGGCAGGGCAGGATTTGGCCAGCTTGAGCAGCTCTCCTTCACACAAGGGTCTGTGCGGCCAGAAGAGGGTGGCAGAAGTGTCCAGAGGAGGGTGGCACGGGCTGGCGGTTCGCCAGGGGAGCTCAGGGCCACCCTGTGCCCGCAGGGTGAACGACTGCGTGCTACGGGTGAACGACGTAGACGTCTCTGAGGTGGTGCACAGCAAAGCTGTGGAGGCCCTGAAGGAAGCGGGCCCCGTGGTGCGGCTCGTGGTGCGCCGCCGGCAGCCCCCGCCAGAGACCATCATGGAAGTCAACCTCATGAAGGGCCCCAAAGGTGAACCCCTCACTCTGCTCGCAGGACCGGGGTGCCCCACGGGACATTGTGGGGTGACCCCTCGGTGTGGGATGCCACCGGGTGCAAGGCAGCATCATGGGGGATGTGGGATGCAAGGTGGCACCGCCACGGTGCAGGATGCCTCAGGGCGGCCCAGCAGCATGGGATGCTATGGGGCACAGGGTGTGGGACAGCCCCATGGTGTAGTGCTCAGTGGCTGGGCTGTCCCCACGCAGCAGCGGGGTGGCCCATTGCCTGCCGGATTTGGGGCAGGGTGGGAAGCCCAGTGAGGCAGAGGGGCCATGGTGCCAGCCTGGGGCTCTGTCCATTTGTCCCTCACTCCTCACCTGCCCTCTCACTCCCCCTCAGGCCTGGGTTTCAGCATCGCAGGGGGCATCGGGAACCAGCACATCCCTGGGGACAACAGCATCTACATCACCAAGATCATCGAGGGAGGTGCTGCTCAGAAGGACGGCCGCCTGCAGATCGGGGACCGGCTGCTTGCGGTAAGCCCCATGCCTGCAGCCGGCCACAAGGCAAAGCCAGGCAGTCTCCACCGTGCTGCGGTGCTGATCCTGAATGCCAGCACTCCTCCCGCTGGCAGCCCCACCCACACCCCTTCCCTGGGGTCCCTGCTGGGACGATGCTGTGGGAGGTGCAGGCGCAGCACCGGCTGCAGGCGGGAGGGCCAAACCCATGGAGATGGGACCCTGTCTCCAGAGCTACTGCAGCACCTACCCTGCGGGAAACCGCTCCACTCCCACAGGGCTGCATTGGCCCCTGCCCTCCAGCCGGCGGCCGTGTCACCCAGCCCCTTCCCTCTGGCAGGTGAATAACACGAACCTACAGGATGTGCGGCACGAGGAGGCGGTGGCCGCCCTGAAGAACACCTCTGACATGGTGTACCTGAAAGTGGCCAAGCCCGGCAACATCCACCTCAACGACATGTACGCGCCCCCCGACTACGCCAGCAGTACGTACGCCGCTGGCCGCTGGTGCAGCAGCCCAAGCACCACAGGGCTAGGGGGGACAGAGTGTGCTGGGGTGGCGGGCAACACTGGGCTGGTCTCCACGTCCGTGTTGCGGATGGATTTATGCTCCTGATGCCCTTCTCCTCCCCTGCAGCCTTCTCAGCCCTGGCTGACAACCACATAAGCCATAACTCCAGTCTCGGCTACCTGGGCAGCGTTGAGAGCAAGCCTGCCTACCCCGTCCCTCCCCAGGTGACTCCGTCCCGGTACTCACCCATCCCTCGGCACATGATTGGGGATGAGGACTTCACCAGGTGAGTACTGGGCATGAGCATCCCTAATCCCTGCTCCTTCTGCTTCTCTCTCTTTCCCTCCCCGGCTGCTTGCCCTCATCCCTGCTGCCAGTGCAGAGCCTTGGCCGAAAGCCCGTTTGTGGGTGCATGGTGCAAAGCTTGGGGCCCCCACAGTGAACTCCATGCTCACCCTCCCTGAGACCAGCCCTGCTGTGTCGCTCGCTGGCCCGCTGCATCCCCCCCTTCCCCATTCCCCCTTCTGCTCCTCCCTAAGCCTTACACATGTGCATTTCAGCTTCGTTCTCTTATTTGTTTTACAATACCTGCAATACAAGGTGTTCCCTGCCTTTACGGTGCTATCCAGTGCCAGCAGCGCCACAGGCTCCCAGGCTGTGAGCAGGCTGTGAGCAGGCTGTCCCCAGGCGGAGCTGTGCTGGGGGTGAGGGGCTAGAGGGGCACAGCCCTGGGTACAAGTAGGGCTCCTCCTCCTGCGCTCCCTGAGCCCGGCATCCCAAACCACCTGCACCTGGGTGCCATTTCACCAGCTGCCAGCCCCAGGCTTGACAGCCTCCTGCACAACCCTGGCATTTTCCCCACTAGCATCATTTACACTGCACAAGCAGGTTTATTTCCTAAACCAGGAAGTAAAGAGGAGCACAAAGGAGACATTGCTCTGAGCCTAAACGCAGTGTAAAACTTCTCCAAAGCCTCATGCTGAGGACGGGAGAGTGAGACCTGGCTGGTCCTGCTCTCCTTGCCCGGGCTCACAGCTTTCCCTCTGCTTGCAACAGCCTTGGGGCCAGTGCTGAGCCTGCTCTGGGTTTGGTATCCCCAGGGCCAGGGCTGTAAGGGCTCAGGCTGTACTCTTAGGACTGACACTCGGATTAGGCTTAGGGCTGGCTCTGCGGTTAGGAGCAAGGTGACAGGCTGGTTTTGGGGTTGCTTTTGCCATGGAAGATGCTGTAGCCTCGGCTGGGATTGTCCTGTTCTGCGGGGTGCTGGTGGATGCCAGAGCGGGAGACCCTGACTTGCCATCCAGCGTCAGGTCCGCTGTCTGCCTGGAGAGTGGCTGCACTTACCTTTGTCACAGGGATTTCTCGCTTCTTGGTGCTCATCCATGGCTGGGTGTCTCTGTGCTCCATGACCTGTGCAGCACTGGCCTCCGCCTGCACCCTATCTCTCCCGCCTGGTCTCGGCACCAACGATGCCAGGCCTACAGCCTGTCCTGTTCTACAGCACTGCATCCTTGCTGGGTGTAGCAACTCCTGTGCTGTCAGGGCACCGGGGGATGATGCCACACGCAGGAGCAGTGCTTTCTGCCGTTACACTGCACCACAGAAGGGACTGAGTCTCAGCACTCAGAAAATGCACCATCTGTCTCTCCCCAGGGACCCCGGTCCCACCAGGGTGTCCCTTCCTACACGTACTGATGTCCTTATTTGCTGGCCAGAGAGTGGAGAGAGCAGCCCAGCCCGGGCTGGACACTGCCCAGTGGCAATGGCACGGCGATGGCTCGGTGGTGGCTCAGCAGGGGCTTGGCAGTGGCCCTTGTGCAGCACGTGCCAGTGGCCGCTAGAGGATGGTGCTGCCTTGTGGAGGGCCCCGCTGCAGACAGGCTGGCTCCACTCAGCCACTCTCCCCAGCCATAGCCCCCTGCTCCCCCCCAGATTCGCAGCCTGTGGTGGGCTCAGCACCTCCCGCATCCATCCCAGGGCAGCACTGAAAACCTCATGTGCCTCACTGACCCCCCCCAAGGACAGCTTCATCACCGCGGGTCTGTTGGCTCCTGCATCACCAAGATTGTGCACTGGGACCAGTGTGGTCCAAATGCATCTTACTGGTGTGGGGAAAGGCAGCTACTCCCCTGAAAAAGCAGCAGTCTCCCAGGAGGCTCCTGCCAGCCATTCCCTAGGAGAAGCAGAGGTCCTGGCCTGGATCCAGTATCAAGCCTCTTCCCCTCCCACGGGCACAAGTGCTGCTGCAGATGTGGACATGGCTCCAGTGACCCTCATATCCTGCAGCACCCAGGGCCGGGGACCAGAGCATCTGTTTTCCAATAAGCTCCACCACAGCAACCCAGACCCAGCACAGCCCCACAGGATGCCCGCAGTCGCTCTGTGCCGAGGTCCCAGTGTTAACACTGCAACGTCCAGTGTGGGATCTGCCTGCAGGATCCATGTCCTGCTTCCTGGGATGAGGATGGAAGCAGAGGGTGCATGTCATGACTGAGACCTGAGATGTACCTGTCTGGGGCTTCGTTTCCTCTCCTTGGTTCCTGTAGTGTCTCTCTACCTTCCACCAAACTATCTGGTGCTCATGGGTGCTGGGGATGCTTCCCACCAGGCCGAGTTGGGGTGGTGGTTCCCACACTCTGCTTGGGCAGCAGCAAAACGCAACGGACAGAGCAAGTTCATCAGCTGGTTGGAGGCAAGGTCCGCAGACCCAGAAATCTGACCTGTTTCTTCCCCTGGGAGAGCTCTAGCCCCAGGCTCTAGCTGCAGAGGGACTGATGGCTGCAGCCCTCCCTGCCCCGTCACAACCGCCCCTGAGCCAAGCGCTGGTGGCATCCTGAGGACTTGGGGTTGAGCCTCTTTTGACCCCAGTGGCGCTTCCATGGTGTTTCCCTGGTCTCTTCCTGGTCCCAGTGCATCCCAGCCCCGCGCTACAGTCCAGCCAAGTCTGAGCCCCACTTAGCTCAGAGCTCAGACGCATCCAAAGGCCATAAGGATAAAGCAGGTATTTTCTGGAGGTCACAAGGTAGGTCCAGCCTCTGCCCCATCAGAAATGCATAGCTGGAGTTACGACTCTGCTGTACCTCTGCGTTTGAAGGCAAGAGGCTGTGGCAATGCATGGTGTGTGTGGAGCTGCAGGCATGGGGAGCCAGGCTGTGAATTTGCCCTCGCTTGGGTGCTCCCCCCAAGTCGGGGCCGTGCTGCCCATGCCTGCAGGGGCAGGAAGGAGTTAAGTCTGGAGGGTCTAGCAGAGCGAAGGCTTCGTCCTTTCAGGGAAGCCACCGATGCAGCCCGCAGCAGCCGGGGAGAGACAGGCAGCACAGGGCGGCCGTGGCGCTGAGCATTCAGAACATTCCTGCCCCTCGTGCTTCCTGGCCAGTGCTGCCAGCAGAGCCTGCCACGCCACAATGTTCACCGTCAATGTCTCGTCGTCCATGTCCTACAGGGGACAGCAATCCCTGTCCCCTTCCAGGCACCGGCAAGGCCACAGGAGCAAGTGTGACCAGAGGTAGGGGACGGGGATGCTGCTGTGCCTGGTGGGAAGTGCGGGGATGGGGAGAGGAGTGGCTGGGAGAGCTGGGAGGGTCCGGTTGTGCTGAGCCTGGGGTCTGGGCAGGGCAGGAGCCCACCAAGACCTTCTTGCAAGGAGTCCTGCACTTCTGTCTGTCCGTCTCCTGCTCCTATTGCTCCTTATAAGGTGCTTGCCTGGAGCTAAGTGATGTTCAGCCCATCAGGACTCCCCCACGGGGAAGAATGGTGGGAGACTTTTCCTGGAGTGCTGGCATGTGTCCCTGGAGGTAAATCCCGCCGCCTGCCATTGCGAAAGCACCAAAACCTTCCCCCATCTGCCCAGGTGATGGCAGTGATACTCCAGCGTGGCCCAGGGGACTAAAAAAGATGTTTTCTTGCAAGAGTGGCCTGGGAGCAGGCTGCCAGGCTGCAGGCCTTTGTGCTGTCTGCTCAGCCAAACTTTATTCCCCTGGGTGTCTGCTCCGCTTGTGCTGCCTGAGCCCAGCTCCTTCCCTGGCTGTCGCCGGCAGCTGGGGGGGCCAGCTGGGCCAGCCCCCCCTCCCCCGCATGCCCCAGGGTCCCCTTAGCACAAGTCTACCAGCATTTTAGGGTCCACCGCAGGTGCCCTCAGCCAGTGCCATGCCTGGGGCTGCAGCATCTCTCCTACTGCATCCTGGAGATCTCCCTCTGCTCCCCAGCAGGCGCAGGTTGATCAGGCTGCTGAGCTCACTGGCAGGTCCTCGGTCCTTGCGGTACCCTCTGGAGCACCCGGAATCCAGCCGGTCACTGCAGTGGATGCACTGATGGTCCTCAGTGTCGTGTTGGCTGGCAGTCATCGCCAGCCTGTGCTAATTATCTGGCGTCATTTATTCCTTCTTCTTTTAATCCAGCGCTTGAGCTGGGAGTTGCCGTTGTTCCCATCAGGCTTGGGTTTTTTTCCCAGACAAAAATTGATGCAGGATTTTTGTGATGCCAGGCAGTCTTTCTGCCTTTGTCTGCCTATTGTTTGAGCTGCGAAAGAATTAAGTCATCATCGAAAAATTTAGGACTTCTGTTGGGCCACGCAGGGCCTGTGGCGTGGGGGTGCGTAGCGTTTGCAGGCACACTTGCCATGCTGCATGGGTGCGGAGGGGCTTGATCTCCCTCTCCTGGCACGGCCACACCGTCCTTGATGCCCAGGCTCACGGCATCCTATGCTGCCTCGCAGTCTGATGTTTCTCTGTGTGATTTCACAGCGGATGCTCTGTCTCCGTCCATGCTGTGTCTCATGTCACTCGTGCAACTGCCTGCACCTCTCCCAGTTTATCAGCCTCCTCGGTGCTGAAGGCTGAGTCACGCCAGGTCGCACTGAGGGTGACTCCAGCCCCGCCAGTGTGCTGGGAAGCCCAGGCATGACCGACCCTGTCACCAGCTTTGTTGCTCCTCACCCTGATGTCTCCCTGTCCTGTGTTTGTCCTTCCAGGGAGCCTCGGAAAATCATCCTGCACAAAGGCTCCACCGGCCTGGGCTTCAACATCGTTGGGGGGGAAGATGGCGAGGGGATCTTCGTGTCTTTCATCCTGGCCGGAGGCCCTGCCGACCTCAGCGGGGAGCTGCGGAGGGGAGACCGCATCCTCTCGGTGAGTCAGTGGGGCTGCCCGCTGCCCCTTCACAGCCTCCCGCAACCCAGGGTGAGCACCCGCAGGACACTTGTCCCCTGCCACCCCGGACAGAGTGTGGCAGGGTCCATCCCAGTGCCGGTGTGGACGTGGCCCCTGGGTGTGTAGAACTGGAGCAGCGGCCTGCCCGGGATCTGTGCTGCGGTGGAGCAGGGGCTGGCCGGGCCTTTCCCCGCCTGCCGGCGGAGGGCACCCCCGATGCCCGGGCCGGCCGGGGCCGGGTACCGGGGATGCCAGTACTAGAGATGCCGGTACTGGGGGTGGTACTGGGGGCTGGGTGACGGGGCACGGAGAGTGTGGGTACCAGTATAGGGGCGGGGGCAGCGGTGCCGGGGGCCGGCGCGCAGGGCAGGCCCAGTCAGTGCGAGCCCCGCTCGGTCCGGTCCAGCGGAGCCGCTCTGTCCCGGCAGGTGAACGGCGTGAACCTCCGCAACGCTACCCACGAGCAGGCGGCGGCGGCGCTGAAGCGGGCGGGGCAGACGGTGACCATCATCGCGCAGTACCGGCCCGAAGGTACCGCGCCGGGAACGGGGAATGGGGGCGGGGCGTCGCATGCAGATGAGGGGGCGGAGCGGCGGTTGGCG
>VYZW01053668.1:1089-15333 GCA_013401315.1 Balaeniceps rex
AAAGGTGCTTTATATCACTGTAAGTCTAGATATTATTGTGGCATATAAGACATATCAGACAGCTTTTTGCTGCTCACAAGACACAGAAGCATATTCTCAGAGCACCTGTTGACAGAAGAACTCTTACAATGACCACAGGGCGGGGCGGAGGGGGGAATAAATAACTCTCTGTAAATTAGATCCCAAGATCTTTACACAAGGCTGTATAAACCTTTATTCTGACTCTGCACAGCTACTTGTATGTTATGCCTTTGTGACCAGACACTCCAAAACTCAACACTATTCCTTCTGTGATCTGGAAGTTGTAAAGGACATCACGTCCCACCTGGCTCTATACTGCGAGTGCACCTGCATCTCACTTCCCTCAGCATCCTATATGGGTAGCATACAGGAAATCTTCATAACTGCTTCCTGTATTTCCCAATGTTGTATAGTTTAAGTGACAAAGAGAAGCTTTTCCTAGTATGTCAGACTCGGGATAAAATTTTGAAAACCATCAGAAGTGATTCAGGAATCCAAAAAGCCTTTCCAATAGTGGCTTAGATTCCCAGAAGCTTAACTCTCACGAGAAACAAAGTGAGACTGGGGGGTCCCAAAACTCCAAAACTCCTAGACATTTTTGACAATATGGCCATTTCTCCCGATACCAGCTTCTCTCTTCACTGTCTTCATATATTTTTCATCTGTTTGTTCTCCTACTTCTGCTATTCACTTGTTTAACCAACCTATCTCTTTTCTTCATCCATTTAAGGGAGACTCATCTCTTCACACATCTACCCTTTCCTCTGTAACACCTGGAAGCCTGTGTATATACCAAAGAGAAAAGATGATATTTTGGATTCAAAGGCTTCTTCCTCCACTGTAGTAACATTCTAGAAGCCGTTGTTATATTTGGCCTAGAGGAGTGAAGGAGATATATTCATACAGTGGTAATTCACATTCCCAGCTCATGAGTTACACACTATCTTAATCTCAGTGCACTGACGACATGGGGAGACATGTGCTCCCTCCACCTGAAAGCCTCGTGCTACACATGGGATCCATCTCACGGACAGAATGCCAGCTGTAATGCCACAGTTATCTTTCCGCTTTCGCTGCAGTAGGATAGGGCAGATTTAGGTCACTGTGAAGAACTCGGAGGCAGAGGCTGCAAAGGGATACACTGGTACAGCAGTATGGTAGCTACGCTGGCTGCACCCCACTTTAGATCTCCATAGAGGCCCCAGGCTGGCTCCATTTCCATGCTGTTTCAAGAACTGCCACACTTTGCTCTCACTACACTTCAAATTTAAAGGGCAGCGGAACACTATAAAGGACAAGGCTATTATCCCCAGGTCGTCGCAAAGCCCAGCAATCTCCAAACAATCACAGGTTCAGATAATAGAGAGGCCCATTTCTGCAGGCTATAAAAGTATGAAGGAGGGGTCTCCTGAGCCAGTACACAACTCACAGCCAGTTGGCGAGCTCTCCTAGTCACTGACAGATTCTTTCCCCGAGGCCAGCTGGCTCAGAAGGAGGCAACAACAGTGATGCTCTAGGGCTTCAACACGGACAATCCTGTAAGAGAGAGATGGAAAAGACCTAGCAGGTCACCAAATTAATTTATCTGCCAATGCAGGGAAAGATTTATGTGCTAAGAGTATAACCAGCACACCAACACTTGAAGACTTATATTTTCATATCAGACCTTAGTGATCAGCTCTGACGTTTGGATAACTGAGGCACCTGGGCTAGACTGATTCAGATCACCAAGGTCTGACTCATCAGAATACGGAAATGACCACCACCTCCAAATTAATACAGCAATTAGGCACTGCCAATACACTTTGCTTAGTTCAGAAAGAACTTACTCTACAAAGCAGAAGATCCTTAAGAAAACTTAAGTGGAGAGATCTTGTTTCAACAAAACAGAAAGTAAACAAAAGACAGAACATTCAGAGCATCTAGGGTAGTATACTGCTAACATCACTACAAAGAGTTGATGTTTATGCTCGTATAATGCTACTACTGCCAAGCACTTGTTTGCTCAGATTATAAAGATGTCTGTCTACATGGTTTTGCCTCTAATGCCCAGGAATAGGTTGAGCTGTTTTTATTGCAACATAGTACTTGTCTCTCCTTCAAACAGACATAGGTTTCAGCCCTTCCTGGACTGTCTTGCCAGCTGCTGCTCTACTGGTTCAGTCATCTTCTGCATCAAGGATGCCTTGGACCCAGCAGCTATGGAGCTAGTGGACTTGTAAGATAAGGAAAAATTACAAAGATTCACTACCCATGCTACATTCACCTCTACGGTTTATTGCATTCAGATCACAAGGAGGCTGTAGAACAAGTCCCTGTTATTCTACTGTGAGCTGTGCCCTTCCTGCAGCTGATGGTATTTGTTCATAGGTTCCACATGAAGGGCTGCTTTACATATCTATTCCTCCTCCCACAGAAGAGATCAACATGCTATCTGCACATGAAGCTTTCTCTTTTCAAAAGTATAAAGACAGGAAAGGACATGATAAACAGCATCCCTGCAGCAGTAAATGCTAGTGGTGAGAACAGAACTAAATGGCAGCCCCTTCCAAAACTACAAGTCTGACCTTAAGAAAGAATGTCAGTTTGCATTCATTGCTTTTAAAAGTGTACCACACATTTAGGATAAAAATGCAAGCACTTTTGTAGACCCACTGATGTTATAAAAAGGAAAACAGTACGTCATCATTCCTCATATTAAAATTAAAAAATCATTTGCAGGTATTTCTGGTATTTCTTCACTACCCAGGGTGACCAGCTCTTTTTTAAGAAGTTCAGTATAACCTGAGACAAACCTGAAGAGACCAATCTGAATCAAGTCTCCTGTGTGCAGGATCTTTTAACGTTATAGAGTGGAATCACTACACATGTGTAGATCCATGCACATGTAGAATTAGCAAAACTTGCTGTACATCTCTGTCTCTGTCAGGGCACGGCCTTTCAAACTTTACGCATTTCTACTTACATGTTTTCCAGAAACCTGAACACTGCAAACTGGGTTCTCCCACTTCATCCAGATCATAAAGAAAGAGTGGTTCTCACTGTAACTTCTCACTTCTAAGCCCCTGTTTAGTGTACATGACCAAAAAGATTAAAAAGCTGCACTTTGTAGAAGCTATAGTGCCTTCATCTACAGAAACAAGATGTGCTCAAAAACTGCTTAGCTTACATTATTTCCAAACCACCCACAAACTCCATGGAATTTGATACAGCAGATATGCATAATACTTGCTGCACTTGAGACTGCTATAGGAGATATGTCTGCTGAATCAGCCTTCAAAAGCCAGACTAATCATAAGCCTTGGGTAGCACGAAACTGTTCTCATGAGAGTACAACGAACTAAGTGTGCACAAGAAAGTCTGCTTCACTAATGGATCCAAGGTATAAGGCTTCGCAAATTCACCAGAAGATGATCCATGTGAGGACAGTGGACTAACTTCAGGTAGGCAGGAAAGGCAAATCAACTGACAGCAGAATAATCTTCTCAGCTGGGCAAGGCACAGGGAGCAGCTGCTCCATCAACCACCCCACTGAACTCATTTCCCAGCAGTGGCTAGAGAAGCAGTTCTGTGAGTCAAAATTTTATAGGCATCAGCAGCAGAGGAAATCTGGCTGTTCTTTCAATAGCAAAACAAGCAGAAGGAGAATGGTACACGGCTACATTACTGAAATCAGGCATGTGAAGACCTGGATACCAGAATATCCCTTTTGCCAAGTTAGGACAAACTACTTCACCTGCCCATATGCAAGCCCATATTCCAAAAGACTTGGTATGGTGGGAGACGTTATGAAGTCAGAAAAACAGACTGTGATCATTAACAAAGACCTTTCTGTAACTTCAGAGAGTATTTCTGCCAACACTCCTACCATGCAGTCATATAGGGGTAATAATCAGCTGTTATCTCTAATATGCCAGTTATACTGTGTCTTAAGGCAAACACACTTATCTGCCACAGCAGTTCCCAGCTCAACCACTCGCTACGATCAAACCATTTGCTATCACACCACTAAAGACAAAATTTATGTCACCTTCAGCCATCTAGAAGTAATGCATTTAAACAAGTACATTAAAATTCAACCACTGGCTGAGGGTCAGTCACCCTATGGACACATCTCTTTTTTTCTTAGGAAAAAGAGGGAGCCCAAACAACTCCGTACAGACTACTGGTTAATGCCCTCTAAGATGCATTTCACCTCAAGTATATACACTTCACCAAATTCAGCTGCCTGAAAAGCTCTCCAACAGGAACACAAAAACTTTTCATCTTACAGGGTATGCTTTACGTGCACAGCCAAACCCAATGTAACACTTCCATAATGTTTTGGGGGAAAACCAAGGACAGCTGCATGTGTGCTTGTTGATGTGACATGAGGCTGTAGCAAAAGAAGTCAGAAAGTCGTCTCAACAACGTACTGATACAATTGGTCTCAGTGGAAATTAACCATTCAAAATCGTGTAAAAGACATAAGCAGCTTCTGATACAGACCAAATGAAAACCACTACAGTTTTCTTGCTTCTAGACAAAAGCCAAGAGAAGTGAGAAACAGCAGTGCATTTGCAAAAGCAAACAGGGGATCTGTACCTTTTTGGCTTCCTTCTCATGTATGAAGGAGGATTAAATAGTTTCCTTCTGATTAAGTTTTATTTATCCAACAAAAATTCATATTTAGCACCAAGGCTGACATTTCCCAGCTGCTTGCAAGAAACAACTACGTTTTATTTCAACATATTTTGTCTATTTTGATGAGCACCTTGTTTGACTTTGTTAAAGCTTTGCATCTCACCTTATACTTAAACATCAGGTATAAGCAGAACACACTCCACAACTGTCACACAGAAGCCTGCAGCTTGCCTGCCAACAGGAGCCTGAGCGAGCACTAACACACCCACTGCTCTCCAGCAAGCTGACGCCTGTGTCCCCTAGTTCCACTGGCTGTGAATGCACTAGGTGTACAGCACACTGCTCTGGTCAGGATGGCAGGCAGACCATACACAGGTACCTACGCAAGGACTTCCCTCCCCTTCTGTCAGGTTTCTCCTGCTGGAGACCTGGGACATCCTATTACTTTGCTGTGAAGGAAAATACAATCAGACCATACATTTTTTTCCTTTGTAAATTACTCTATCTAATTTATCATCATACTCCACCACCATATTATTGGCAGTAACCATACAAGCTTTGTGATCATCATACAGAAACCAGATACAACTGTCACAGGTCCTGTGTAAGGAACGGTACACAGCTGCATTGCTCCAGGGACAGATTTCTTAAAGAGTCCAGTCCTTCCTTCCTCCAGAGGAAAGAGACATGCACTGATATGAGGAGCAACACTAAAGACTTCTCCTTTGTATTGTCAGGTGCGTGAGTTGGTGAGTCCAGTTTTCTCAATATCCATACTTGCTCAATAAGATGGCAGCTTGCAGAGTGGCTTCTCTCCATCCTGCTTCTCCATTCTGTCACACATGCAGCCCAAGAAATCTTTTTAGGTCTTCCCTCTCTGCTTGCGAAGAGCAAGTTACAAGATTACTTTCATTTTTTGTCTCTTTATAGATACACTGAATAGATGGCTTCCCATCATGGCCTTGCATGTTTACTCTAGTAAATTGTCCAACTTATTCTGTGTGGGGCAAATTAATTTCTACAGCAATTCAGCTGCTACTCCATCTACAGCATACATACTTGCTGGAACAGATGAATTCTGCCATGCAACATCATCTCTGGTTTTCCTCAGCATTTGCACAGAACTTTTATTCCAATAAAACTTCTCCCCTTGACTCCCCCATTCCCTGCCACAACTGATGTTTCTTGGACATAATATAGTGCTTACTCTTGAGAGTAAAAAGATTTTCCAAAAGGTTGATGAATTCTGTGAATCTAAAAACCCCTTTATATTTTCCAAATCTTCTCCACTTGATTTGCTCATACCTAGTTTTCACAGATATTCATTGCTGTAACTTCCAAACACATAGGTTTCAATACATCAAATCCTAAAAGAGAAGGGATTTGAATGGAACTACTCTAAAAGCAGGAAATGAAAAATGAGGTCCAATCTGCAATGCTCTGTCACTGTCATTTAGCCACATGGGATCTACTTATTTGTACATGTAACCAACTGCTGAACTGCTTGCGCTGACCTCCTGAGTGGTAAACAAAGTTACCCAAATGTCACCAAATTATCTGCTGTCAAACATATGACAATATTTTCACCCTTTTTTAGTATGACAATGTCCCAAAATGAACTTGGTTCTTTGTGTAATGCTACATTGTAAGGTTCATAATGCAGAGAGTTTACCTGATATAAACATGAACAAAATCAAGATCTTTGTCCCTAATCAGGGAGGGAAGAAAGGAGAGGAAAAAAAAAAAGAAAAAAAAAAAAAAAAGAGCGCTGCACGCTGACAGGTTTTTTGTATACTATCAGATTGGGGTTGCATTTTATTTGTTTACAAAAGTCTGAAATGGAATCAAATACATTGACTTCCTTACCCTGTTACTTGTTTGCATACAAAAACTTTCAGAAAAGTCAGAATGATTTTATGTTTTGCAACATAGTTTATGACCCGAGGTGACCTTCTGGTGTCTGATTTAATAGAGACTGCTTTCTTGGGAGCCAGACAGAATTTCTTCAGCACACAATCGTTTGCATAGATGAGGCACCTTCAGTACAGTTAGACACATTGTTTTAAAAGAACATGGAAGTGTAAGTTCAAGTTGCAAAGGGATACACTACGCTAAAATCATACCGTTTGCGGAATGCTCTGAAGCGAAAGTATGTTGTATAACCACAAACAAATCATTACTGCGGTCACTGAAGTAATACTTTTCTGGGAGTACAGAGACCTCAAGCAGTTATTTCACCTGTGGTCCTATGACATCCCTCCAACTCCGCTTGCCTTACTGAGGCATTCATTATATTGGTACAAGTCTTAGTCATACTGTTGGTACGAGTAGGCGCTGACTTAGTCACGCAGCTCTCTCACAACTCTCTTTATCAGGTGTCTCTTCTAAAAGAGGCTTGTGCAGCTGTGACACATTCCCAAAGCAACCCCACTTATACCAAAGAGAAAACAACTGCTGTAAGAGGCACCAGGTCCACAGGAGAACAGGTCTCTGCCCTATCTGTTTTCACAGCAAGATCAGTACATTACTCCATGCAAGGATCAGAGATGACTGTTTCAATGTCTCCTTGCACCTCCCCACCTGCCCGCACTCACCTATCATATATATCTTCTATTATATTTGCAAGGTAAGCTCTATCAGACAGATACTATCTTTCACATGGCATTTGTACATAGCCTATTTTAACAGGGTGCCCATGTATGACTGGGGCTGCTACTGCAACAATGAAGGAAGGAATGCCACTAAGCAGAGTTGTTAGATACAGTCTTGGCTTGCCATGACTCATGCAGAACCTTATATTGCCCTTACTTTAAACCAGTCACAAGCTGTTCTCCCAGTCAGGCAAAAATGACAGCACCTCTGCCACACATGGTGTTTCATCCACTCCATCATGGTGTTTCATCCACTCCATCCACTTCTATATTATTAAATTCCTTCCAGTCCTTGAGGGTTCCTGAGAGGACCTGCCATATCATCATGTCATTTACCCTTCCCATGCCCACAGCATCATTTTTTCCTTTGGTTTTGTAAGTTCTCCTCCAAATTCTCTCTCCTGACTGCTCACGTCAAAGACTGCAACATTTCCTTTTACTTCTTCTGATGCAACATTTGAGACTTTTTTCCTGTAAGTAATCCAGTATGTAATATGATAGACAACTAGCACCAAGTTGTGATTAGGGTGACTGCTTCAGTTTGGCTACAAATTGTGTACACAGCTATTATCTGCAGAAAGCATTTTTTGCCCTGTTACTTTGCTCTTCCCTCTACACCCTTGTTCATCTCACTTATCAGTTATGTCTCACTCAGTAGATTCTAAGATTTTGAAAGAGGACACGCTGCAAGTGAGAGACTAAGGGCAGCTGTGGTTAGTAAAGTGTCAGCATCCTGAGAGCATCCCCCTCCTGGAGGTTTGGCTGCGTGGGCTCAGAGCCACCTTAGACACAGTACAGCTGAGTGCTGGCCCCTTCCTGCTGGAGAGAAAGGCTCCCGGGCAGCACTGCTGGGATGCCCCAGCCAGGACTGACCCTCTTCCTGCAAGAGCTGCTTTAAGCTGACACTCTGCTGCTTGGTCCCACCCATGCCTGAGCTACAGTCCCAGCCACATCACTGTACCTGTGGGCCATGGGTCCCATCAATCCTGACCTAGACCCTGACCCACAGACCAACCTCCCAACTTGACCTTGGACTTGCCTGGCAATGGGAATGCCGGGCTGTCATCAGCTGCCCTGCTCCAGCCTGCCCTGCTCCCTTGCTGGGGCTGGCGGGGCAGGCCCTGGCTGGCAAGGTCCTTGCCGTGCTAGCCATGCTATCCCTTTCAGCTCCTGGCTCCTTGACCCACAGGGAGCAGCAGCAGCCCCTGGCCACACTCTGGCATATAGCCCCACGGCTTCCTGCCTTGGTAGGGCTCCTAAGCACTGCCACAACTGAAAAATTGATAATGCTAGTATTTTGGGGGACTCCAAACTGCAGCTCCTCCTGCTCCTGACATCAATCACTCTAAAATTCTTAAATAGAAGTGCAACATGCAAATTGTTCTGCTATGTGACACCTATCATTAGGGCAATTCAATTTAAATTCCATTCCTGCCACCAATTTCTTCCTTGAAGGAGAAGACACTTTTTGCATTCTCCGACTTCAGGGGTGACATCACTGATGGAAAGCCAGCTCTAATTTATCCTTTATCTATCATCTACCTTAAATCCTTTGTCTGTCTCCTTTCCCTTCCTTCTTATGCCCTTCTACATACCATCCTCGTGCCTAACGCAAACCAGTCCCATACACCCTCCTATTTTGCTCTAGGTTACATATCTGAACCTATTTGAAACGCAACAATGCAGGCATTGTATATTTCAGTATTTTCCAAAAAATAACATAATTCACCAGTTTCCATGTTTTTAATACACTTCTCTCCACAGGGACAGCATGACTCACTCTCCCAGTGGGAAAATCACTCCTGCTGTTGGACAACAGGAGCAGTTCTGGCATCTAACACTAATAGCATTATCAATTTATGACTTTAGAAGCACTACCAGCATCTAGCAGTAGTGTCTCTAATATTACAGATGGCCCATTTGTCCATTTTTTCCACATGGCCCTCCGTGTCTTTTCTTACATCCTTACTTGTGTTTCATGAGGGCACTTATCTTCTCTCACATAACACAGCTTTCAAAAGGCTCTCTTTGGCTACAATTCCCACAGTAAACGAGCTAAACCAATACAGAAAGCCTATTAAGTTGCCTGCTCTTCCCCTCCCCACCGCCCCCCCCATGAAGATACGCAGTTACCTCTCCTCTGAGTAAGGGGTCTCAACTGAGCAAGTCACGGTAACTCACTTCCCTTCTCCACCTCCTAGCTCTGCAGTATACTACACAAATCATACACGTACCAGTCACACTGCAAGGTCCTCTGGGCACTGACTCTCCCTTTCTGAACTGTCAGATGCCAAGGGAGGATAAAAAAAGAAAGGTTACGGAGGCTATGAAAAAATGAAAGGCTTCAGATCCCAGAACAACCGCATCAGCAACAGCACAAGTGAGAATCACTCTGCGCTCTCGTCTGCATCATAAGACAAGAGATAGAGCATGGCGATCAAAACAGCACCTCTGCTCCAGCCTCAATTGCCTGTAGCCATGGCTGCCAGCATTCCCCCACACCACCGCTTCAGTAATCAAATCCCCAGGTGTAGGAGGAAGGTAAGAAACTGGAGATGAAAGCACCCTCCTCTTGGGTGAGAGGCAAGAGGACCCTTTACAAATAGCGACAGCTAGGCAAAGAAAGCATTTCCTACACGACCACATCTTGTAACACAGTTTTGTGTGACCGCAGGTATCCTTATGTCATTTCTCTTTTGTCCTTACACAAGAAGCCACACCTATCAGGCTGAGCCAGGTCACTTCCAATCTCAGCAAATATTCCAACTGATAAGGGACAGACTTTGATTTAGACTCTGAAAACCTTTAAAGAAAAGAAAAAAAAAAAAAAACCAAAAACAACAGACCAACCACCACAGTATTTCATTCAAATAGCTTCACTACACACCCGCAACTGAAAGAACTCTAATTCTCAGTACACGCAGCGGGTTAGGTCTCCAGCAGAAGTCAGACACCTCCTTCTACATCAACCATGCTCTGGCCTAACCACCAGATTTGAAACTCATTACAACCTATCTACTAGTTCTGCCAGCTTAAAGCAAACTATTTTACTTTTTAACTCTCTAATAATTGTGACCTTTATTTTGAAAGATGTTAATGAGAAACACTGTAGTTATTCCTAATTTTACTCAACATATTTACAATTACTGTTCTCCTTAAAAACAATATTTAGTACAGCATTTAATGGAAAAACTGTAAAACCATCTACCCACAAAAAAGTATGTACATTCTATAGACTGGTCAACAGATTTAACTCAGCTATGTTTTAGGATTGTTTTCACTTCAAGATTTGTGTATATATGTGGAAATTACGATGAAAGAATTGCATTTATGTTGTTCCTAAGTGTAAGTCATGCTGTGATAAAAATGTGTATTTCTTTATACATCAGAGAACTAGAATAATTGGCTATTACATGGGCGATGTTAGATTTATTATTTTCTTATTTATTAATTTACTTGTTTGGGTTTTTTTAACAAAGTCCTTGACCTGAAAGAGATTATATTAGTAAGTACAACGCCTAGCAAAACAAGGGTCTAGATCTCACAAATATGCTTTAAAAACATCAAATTTACTGAGCTAAGTGGGCTTGCAAGTGTATTTTAAATAATTTTGGTTTAATTTTTAATTTCTACAGGCAAATGGAACCAGCCTTTAAACACCTTAAAGAAGCCTAGACTTTTTGTAAGTACTACATCCCTACCCACTGCAAATCAGGCCCTTTAGTGAATCTCAAGGTGGGGTGGAAGCATAATAAAAGGCACCAAAATTGAGAGACATTTTGAAATGCTGTCAACATTTTAAAAGGTGCAGAGAAGAAAAAAATGAAACACCAAAGTTATTAACTATCCCTTCTGTGAAGCACTGGCTAATGAATTAGGTAGTCTAGACAATACCTGAGAGCTTCTCAACTTCCCTATCAACATCTATATAGAAAATGCAGATAATGCTTCGTATTTCTAGTATTTTTCCATACAAAGTAAATATTCTCAACCAATTTAAATAAAGAGATATGATGCAATATGTAGACTGCTTGCGGCTGGCATCAACAGTCAACTTTGGCACTCTGCAGATGTGTAGTTCTGGTTTTGCCAGCAAAATCTCCTAGGCCACCTTTTGTATGTGTCACTCTACATTTCTTTCTTAAATATTCCTAAAGGGAAGAGATAATGAGAAATGGAGGAATAGGAGAAAGGGTAATCCTACAAACCCTGGCTTGTCCTTTCATTTTTGAAAAAGGTAATATAGTGTGGTTCTGAGGTTCATGATAAAAATACTGTTCTGCTTTCATATTTGCAGTGGATTTGCTCACAGAGAAACAGGTCTGGTTTTTAAATAATGAAAATGTCTTATGCATGTTCCTGTCATTGAAAATCATTTATTGCAGGAGCCATTGTCAAAATCTACCCACATGTCAAGTGCTAGACGTAACAAGAGGGGGGAAAAAAGGACATAAAAGAACCAGCTATTCTATAAATAATAAATGGAAAGATTTAAGTCTTTTAAACTGAAGCACATTTACTTATGTTAATCCAACACATTCACTCTGTAAACAAGACAGAAAACTGAAAAATACAGAAGCATGAGACTTCTGGAATTAAAAACGAATTGTAACATTAGCTTCAGGAGCAAACTCTTGTCTGCCAGGTTAACTCAGAAAACACATCTCTCCACAACACTCTATATATACATCTATTTAAAAGGGGGTCTGCCTCAAAATATACAGTGTAAAAGCGTGAAAATGTGTATGGAAAAAGTGGACAGACATAAAGCAACTGAAGCTGAAAACATCAGCATCACATACTGCTGATACAATAAAGCAGCAGAGAAGGTAGGCAGAGCAAGGCTAAATTATGAAGGTGCAAACATGCATTTGCAGGCCAAAGTTTGAGAAAAAGTGGGAAAAGGACCCAGTTTTATCTTTGGCCAGTTTTAACTACAAAGAGGGCTTCATCACTTGTAAAGTGTATTTTCTAACAGATCAGGTGGATTCATGCAGAAGAACACAGGCAATCCTGGCGAAGAAAATATGACAGACCTAAACCAAGTCAACGATTTGCCAAGGGCAGAGAACATATCAACTTCTATGATTTAGTAAGTCTTATGATGTTAGAGCCTGCCCTGATCCAGAAGCCAAGAAATGATGTGATATGTCTTTTCTTATTTCAATTTCTAACATTCCTGATCACAAAGAAAAGTGAAAAAGCAAAGCAAAATGCTGAAAGCAAGTAAAAAGGTCCTCAAAAATCATTAGAGGCATCATGATTTTAAGCAAGCTGATTTTAAAGCTCTGGCACAGAATTATCAAAAGCCAACCATCGGCAATGGTTTATCCGCTTTCTGAATGAATCATGGCTATTTATGAAGACACTGAAAGCTGTTTTGAATAACAGGAAAAAGAGCCAACAGTGAGGGAGACACAAAAGACCCAACCACCAATGAATCATTTGAAGGTATCCCCAATGCACATAATTACCATCCCCATTAAGCAACAGTCATTGCAATTAAGTATTGTTTGGCTTAAATCAGTTACCTGGAATGTCTTCTGATCAGGCCTGTTCCAATTAAGTGACACTTACTTATTACCTTAATCATGCAGTATCAGTTCAAAGCAGCATAGTACAGCTTCACCTTGAAAGCAATCAGCCTAACATTTGGCAACCAAAAGCAATAGCCCTTGAGTTTTCAAATGAAAGAAAACTGATAAATAAGTATAAAGCATCATTACATTGTCTTCTCTCATTTGTTTTTATTTCTACAATTCCACTCACATAATTCTTAAAGCTGTTATCAGTTGAAGATGACCTGTTTAAAAACAAAAGAGAGATTAAATGCCACACATTGTGCTACCCCTTAACAGGAAGATGCTGGGGAAAACATTAAATACAGAAACAGCAGGATGATGCTTAAAACTTTCATTAGAGTTTCATTTGTAAAAATGGAAATTTCTGCACTCTCTCTCCTGCCACACAACTGGCTATACATGTCTCAGTTTTAAACATGTTTTGCCACACTCAAAGTCAACTTTGAGTTAGATGCTTTCATGATGCATACCTCTTCTGTTTCAGAGTATTAAGTATTTTTTGCTCATTTGAAACCAGTACTTTGCACTACACACACAGTCACACCTCTTACATTAAGAATTTAATTAAGGCACATATGTAAAACTTATTTTAGAAAATGTTATGTGGATGGAATTTTTACTACTTGGCAGCAGAATATTTAGGGTTTTCAGACAGACAAATACATCTAAATTAACATAAAATTAGGCATTTCAATGTGTACTTTTATTTTGGTTTTAAATTAGATTAGAAGAAAAAAAACAACAAAAACAAAACCCACACCTGTGAACAACCTTTTTTCCTTCAGGTAATAAAAATCCTAAACTTTTCAACCTGAACTTCAGGTATCATCTTTTAAGTCTGTCTTGTCAGAGATTTCTTACGTCTTCTCCCAAGAACAAAATTTTCAGATTTTTGGAATCTGATCAGATGCCTCATTCCATGTTCAGTTGCTACTTACATCAGTTTAAAAGTACACATATACTATATAGGAAGTGCAATGCTGAACAGAGATATCCAACATAGCCTTCCATCTGGATAGCAGACAAAATGAAGATCCACTGACATGTTTGCCTACCTGTAGTAACTAATCCTCTAGACGACTGAAGTGCCACTTAGCTCTGCTGCCTTTGTTATCTGAGCTAGTTAATTTTAAACTATCTCAAATATTCCTACACAGCACTACATATTTTAGGAAAGCCTACCTAAAGTCTTACTGAAAGGCACCTTGCTTCTCACACCCATGTGCCTTCAGAAAAGAAGACTCAGCACCTTTGACAAATGTTACCCTAAGTCCCCTGGACTCAGCTCTAAATGCAGTTGTCACTGCCAGATCAAAACTCTCGGTGGTCGCTGACAGTTTACAGGGAATTATTTCAGGCTGTGTTTT
>VYZW01053671.1:0-14603 GCA_013401315.1 Balaeniceps rex
TAAAGAAGCATTAAATAAATAATTAAGGCCTGAATTGCCAATTTGTTCTCTTTTGTAGGAATGAATTAGATACTGGATTAGTTTTCAGTTTTAAATGTGGGGACTCACTGAACCATGTCTCTGTGAAGAAATATGGCTCCATGTTCACAGATCCATGCTTTAGTAATTCAAAAGTAATCAGTAATCTTTTGCATCTCTGAGAAAGTAATCAGTGACATGTAGGAGATTATTGTTAGAATCCAGTGACTGGTGCTAGATTGATTTTTTTTTTTTTATCCCTCCCTCCAGTTTTGACAGCTCTGTTTAATGACTGACAGTAAATGGGGTTTGTGCTGTGTCAGGTGTTCTGGAAAGGGCTCTGGCAAGGAAGATTTCGCTTATCACATTGCAACCTAAGGTCCTAATCCAGCAGACATTCAAGCAGTAAATAACATTGCATCAGGGACTTATCTCTTTTATTTCAATGAGAGCTCTTACTCATAAGTACGTTTAATTTCTCATCCGCAGACCTTGCTCCTGTAGTTTCCTGGGAACCTCCTAGGTAGCCACCTCCTCAGTAAGCAAGGGGAGACATCATTAAATGTGTTTTTGTGTATTACTAAATCCATCCTTGGAACAATAACTATTATTTGATATTTACATCCTACCTACAGATTAGTTAAGTGCCTCACAAAATAAATATACAGATTTTACCTTCAATAAGCTTGAAGTCTAGAACCTAGACACAGCAAAACAAATAAAGGAAAGAACAAACAAGAGATGGGACACAGCAACACATAATATTCTGTGACAAGGCAAAAACAAAATGGCAAAGCTTGATTTAACTGTTATGTTTTTTGTAGTCTTCAGGGCAGACTACAGGATGAGACTTTTCAGGATGAATTTGACTGAGGTGAATGTGAGGCCTTGGCAAATTGGTTTGGGGACATAGTTCAAGGAATTAAAAACAGAGGAAAAAGACAACGGGAGAAGTCTGTAAGGGGATGACTTGGATGACTATGTGATCAAAAAGGGAGAGATCAAAAGGGAGATCAAAAATGGCAGAAGTGTTAAGCATTGAAGCACCCAGCAGCATGGCCAAAAATTTGAACTTCAGTTCTGCAGAAACCGTCTCTAAATGAGAACAGAGAAGAACTTCTCATTCTGAAAAATAAAACAGGCTGTTTTTAACTGAGGGGCCTGAATCTGCTGGAAGGAGCAAAATATGTGTGAAGAGAGGACAGACTCAGAAATGTCTCCTAGGCTGCAAGGCCACATAGCAGATAGTGAAGCTGTTGACATTGATATAGAGAAGGGATTGTTCAGAAGAAAAGATGAGAAGTTGAGTTTCAACCACTCTGATTTTGAGCAATTTAAAATGGCGTGTTCACTGAGACAAGAATAACTGGGGGGCTGCATCATGTTCAGGGAAGGAGAGGGAGAGTTGAAAGATTCTGGATTAAAACCCAGGAACACTGAAATCTGCCAAGTAGCTGAAGTGAGACCTAGTTTTCATAGAATAGGGAGGGACTCATTCCTAGTCTAGTGTTATAAGCATAAGTTCAGCTAGTGTATCAAAATGCATTTAGAAATAGTGGTTGAATTTTGCGCTGAGATTTTAAGATACTTGGACTAAGAGTTGTAAAAGTACATTGAGCAACACTGAAGAAGTACAAACGAAAAGCAAAATGAAACCACTGTTTTTCAAAAGAGTTGTGGGAACTCTCTGAAGCAGTAATAACTGCTACCTGACATGTGTTTATAATTGGCTATTTTAACACTTTGGCTGTTGCTGCATTGGGACAAATAGAGTTCAGTGCTTTACGAAAATATGCATAATGTAACACCTGGCCCAAAGAGCTTGAAAACTGAAATAGCAGACAAAATGTGTATGTGAGGCAAGCAATCTAACTTCAAGTTGTAAGGAAGGATAACAAAATTACAAGGATGAAATCCTGGCCATATCGAATGCAGTGGCAGGCTTCCTATTGATGAACACAGTATGCAAGAGCTATTAGCAATCACAGGAATCACAACTAATCTCCTGCCTCACCATGATCACAAGCGTATTTCTGTAGGCTGTCTGGCAAATGCAGGCAGCAATAACCTGATGTTAGCTCAGTCTCTTAATATGACTTCCAGAATTTCTGTTCAACATATCACATTTGGTCCTGACAGCAGCGCAGCTCCCACTGATTGCTGGATTCAGTGTAGTCAATTATTTTTTTGTCAAAATGAGTTTTCATTAAAAAAAAACAAACACCCTCGTAAAAAATCACTTGTTATCCAAAGTTAACTGCTAGGAATGGCTTATGGTAAAAAAACATTTATAAAGTACAGAGGCAATCAACTCAGAGAGGCTTACTGCTACAGTAAACTTTAATGCCAGCAACATTTTCTACAGATGTTAGCATCAGAAGCACATTTTGGATGGCCATCACTGAAAAATTGTCAAAAGAACATTTCTAAGGCATCCTGGGATCAGACGTGTTTTTACATGTTTTTAATTTCTGGCTTTACCTAACCAATGACCCTTTTTTTTTTAAGAAGGAAGTGGTAACATCTAAGCCATAGGTCACCTCTGCCATACCAGTGAATTTGACCAGACAGTAATATTAAAAGAAATGGGGGAGAGGGAAGAGAGAAAAAGAGGGAGGAAAA
The DNA here is from genome assembly GCA_013401315.1 of Balaeniceps rex. Classification (NCBI taxonomy): domain Eukaryota; kingdom Metazoa; phylum Chordata; class Aves; order Pelecaniformes; family Balaenicipitidae; genus Balaeniceps; species Balaeniceps rex. The sequence goes on from VYZW01053671.1 coordinate 2,641, forward strand.
AAGTAATGGTTTTTTTGTACTGTAAGAGAAGGAATAGAGAATGTTAACAAAGAATGTAATTTAATACCTAATCAATTTACTGATTGGATTTTCTGTGAGATTAACTTTGAGTCCAGAAGGAATTGCACTGATCTTGGAAGCTGCTATAATGACCAGCAGGCAGTAGAATGAGGCTGTAGTGGTGTAAAAATAACAATGTCAGAGACTTCAAACAGCTACAGTAGTTAATTAAATGTGTTCAAAGAACATTACGGTTGGACATAAACACACAAAAGCAGGGAAATTTTGAGGTAAGCCTGCCAGAGCACTGGTCGACCGTCTTTGTGTGCTAATGCAATGCAACAGACCCTCCTCCCAGGGCCCCAAAACACCACATGGGGGCAAATTCTCTCCAGTGAGCACGTACAACTCCTTTCAGTTTCCATGGCTTTTTCATGTGTGTCTCTAAGACAATCAATATAAGTGTCTGAGCATCTTAGGCTTTTAAAAAAAAACATACTGTGGCTGTGGGCCATGACTGAACTGTGCTTAGCTCAGGAAAGGTGGCAGGCAAAACCGGCTCTTGGGATGTGTCTGCACTTTGATCTGGGGCAATGCAGCACACCACAAAAAAAGAGCCAAGCACATGCAGCTGTGCGCTGGCCACTCCTCCTTCATCCACAGGCCTTCCCTTTGCCAAGATGAAGGAGACCTGCTGGCTGCTTTCAGCAGTGCTTGACAGTACTGACGCAGGAAGCACAGGACCTGGCTGCAAGTCCACAGCCATCATGCTGGATTTGTTATGGCTCTGTATCTGCATATGACATTTTAACTGACTGTAGTGTCTGTTCTTTCTTCTGTCACCCTCCCTGTTTAGTTCTCTTACCTGTTGCACTCGCATGGAAGAAAGTGCAGCAAGTTACATTTGGGGAATGTTATGTACCCCAGTGAGAAATCGGAAGCTACTACTTCCATGGGGCAGAGGGAGAAAAGGTCCTGTGAGGCACCTTTTTAATACTGCCACACAGCACATCCTGCAGGCTGTGCACACTTTACAGTACCATTGTCAGACTAATGGGACACTGCTGTTCATGAGACCTACTAAAGTCACAGAGAGAGCAGACTCCCTCTGCCCCGCCTCTGAACTTGCGAACCTCCAGCCACTTTGGCAATTATACAGCCCGGCAAGTACAAGCTTCGGAAGAACAGAAAATCATCCCTAAAATAGCTGGACAAGAGTTACAAACTGGAGACCTGTTTGCCTGTCTCTTGCTGCAAATTCTAAAGGCAATACCCCTCACTATATTTATTTGCTCTTAAAAACTGAGAGCCATAATCATTACATCTATTTACAGCCTAATGAATCAGTCTCTAAAAATACAGGGAGGTGAGGGCAAGTTAACCCCAGGACTGCTATTCCTGCTAGTCTGAAGTCAGCGAATGTGGGGTGAGGTTTAGTCACAGCACCGAGCAGTGAGAGCGTCCTTCTGATCCCTGAAGCTGCCCTGAGGGGAAGCGTCCCTGGAGGTGTCTGCTGGCCAATAGGAACAAGCTGAAATAGTTTCCATAAGAAATCACTGGAGGAGACCTAAAAATAATGGGGCAGGGAGTGAGGAGAAAAGTTTTCTTGCACTTAAATTTAGGACTAGAGAGACAGGAGGACAAGACAGCCTAAAGAGTGTGGAGCTCTTTCCTGGTGTGGCCTCAGATGCACTGGGAGACTTTCGGCAAGTCATTAACCACGGTTTGAAGCATTAGCTGACTCCGCACACTTTGTGGAATTATAAACGAGGCAACTTTCCAGTTTCTTGCAATATGTTGGGAAGAGAAAGAAAATGGCAAGGAGGTTAGTAGCCAAATTTGTGAATAGAAAGAGGGAAGAGACGGTTTCAGGATGTTTGAGACTGTCACAAATGCAAGGTTTTTCAGTCCCAAAGCAAGTTGGTGATGAATCTATCTAAAAGAAAAAAAAAAAAAGAGACGAAGAAAAGAAAATTCAGCATGCTAGAACTGATTTATAAAAAGAACATAGCAAGGGTAAAAAGGAGGACATGCATTTGAAAGCCATAAAAAAAAGGTGCATCACTCATAGGTGGGATCACTACAATTTTGTTCTTATTCATGCATCATTCATAAGGTTAATATGTACGTTAGCTAGGACCCTCAAGCCCCTAGCAAGCCACTAATATTGACTTCAGTGTCACAAAAAAGGCATGCTACTGATTTCAAAAATACTTGAGTCCAGCAACATAGCATTTGTCTAATAAGTGAAGAGCAGCCTGCATCAATAGTTGTTAGGCAGCTAAAGTTGAGTTCTGCAGGGAAAAACTTCAAAATACAAGTTTTACTTAGTCATGTTATTCTGTTAATAACTACCGTGGAGATGCACCGAAGTCTAATGCATTTAAACTGAATGGCATGTAATGGACCAGCTTCCACGTATTTTACATAATGGTATGTCTGCAAACTACACTGCAAGCATTGCCTATCTCAAATATTATGCCAGTTGAAAGTAAAAACAACTTTTGGGTACCAGACACAAAGAAAGCTGTGCTAGTAATGTAACTCTAAATAATCAACATTATAATTTGATTCCAAGTGACACTGAATAATTTTGCACTATTCTGCATTTCTTAATTTGAAATATGAATATATCCTTTCATTCATTTTAGATGTGAAAGAAGTTTAGTATTGCTGCAGGTTATAATTTTGATTTTTTTTGTTTATTTTTTGCTAGCACATCCTAGAATTATACACACTTATTTTCTAAATTTGGCATTGAAAATTGCTGAATTTTGTATTTTTTTTTCATCTTTGTGTTTTCCACATTTTTCTTAAAAACCTGTTTTTTATCCTAAACTGTCTCCTGGACTGCAGTCTTTTAAATGGTTTGCAATCAGGGAGAGTAGAATTGCAATAAGCAATTTACGTTTAAATTCCCACAAAGCTGCCACATTTTCCAGAAATGAGAGATTTTAATTTTTCAGGAGAATCTTTTTACATGTTCCTAAACATGTCTTTACAAAAGCCAACTTTTTCCCTCAGGTATATACATAGAAAACTCCTTGAATTTTATTTGGAAAAACATATATGTATCTAAATGCAGTTTATCCCTTACTGTGTCTTAAGGGGACTTCTTTCCTCCTGATACCCTTAGTCTCCAGGTTTTGCCTAAGTTATCATTTTTGTCACCTGTCTCATTTTTTATCCCAGTGAAAGTGGTGGTATTGCAACATCATATTTCCAATAGCCAATAGCTATTTCTCCTGACAGAACCTAATCCTTAAAAGTAATAAGTACTTCATCTCTCCATGAACAAACTCAAACAGCAGAAAGGTCTCACAGCCAGCCTAGATGTGGTTTCCAATTCTCTCTTGACACTATAACTTCAATCATTAAAGTGGCTGACCCGTTCGGCCCAGGTAGTGCAAAACTCTGATATGTTCAAGTTAGGGTGTTTTAGGTAGGTAGCTTGAAATCATGCTGTCTGTTTCTACACTCCAAGTTGTATAAGGTTTCATGTGTTTTATTGATTCTGTCTGAAGACATTCAGCACCTTCCTGGATTAAGTCCTGTACTGTTAGATTGTGCAGGATGCTCTCCACTCTGTCATCAGCATGAGCATTTTTGCTTGCCGAACTCATCCTTCCTTTCAGAATTTTAGCTGGAGAAGAAAAAACATGATGACAGGCTGCCCAACAAAAAGTGCATGTTAAAAACAAACATATATGAACTCCCAAAAAATCAAAACAACTTTCAAGGATATGCTCAGAGATGCATACAATATGAGTCATATAAATATGTGTTGTAGTCTTACACATGGCCTTACTAAATGAAGGATGAACAGTAGCACCCCAGCCACAATGAGAGCTGGATTCAGCATCATGCAGGACAGTAAAAAGTGGTGTCCATGTAAACACCAGGGCTGGCCAGTGAATATCATCAGTAGTAAGGAAAATAGTAGACGTGGTTTAATTCTGTAAACGTCTACTGTACAGCACGTGTTATTCATTGGTATTCATGGTGCAGTTCTTAGTAAGGTGTTAGCACATCTTAGTAACCTTGGAGTAGACAAGAATTAGTAACATCAAAGATGTTGATTTACAATGGTGAAAAACTGGTGGAGTCTTGAAATCAACACATTCCCAGTTGGTTAACTGGTTGTCTTGCTTGGCAGTGCTGTTTCTGGGTTGCTATTGTGAATTCAAACAGAAAGCCCTTGAATTTCTGAGGCTGGAAAATGGGAGAGCTGGGAACAATGAGCTGGGCAATTTTCACCTGGTGATGCAAGCTGCAGAGAATTCCAGTTGGGACAAGTCTACAAAAATCCTGCCTGGGATGACACTAAACAGCATCTATTAACTTCCCCAATTATGAAAATTCCATCTGCATCAGTAAGTGCTGATAGTTTTCTTTGTGCAGCACTATTTCCCCCACCTTTGTTTCTCATAGCCTTGAAGATTATCCATACTTTTCCTAATGAACACAGGACATGTTCATTAATTCCACTTGCAGCTGTATATATGAACTAGTAAAGAAAGTCTCAGCCCTCTCTTCTGATATAAGCTTTTCAGGGCAACTCTGATGGTATTAAAAAAGCTTCCAAAGCTCGACTTCACTCTGTTGTTAATTTTAACAGCTGTCCATCTGAAAGCTGAATTAGAGCTTTTGACTTTTTTTTTTAGGAGAAAGTCTATTTATGATGCCCTGAGGCAACATACATTTGCGATTCATATTTATAAATGGCAAGAATGGCCACCAAATGCAACATCATTTGATTGTAGGGAACAATCAGGTTTATTATTTTTTGGCAATATTTTCTTATTTGGAGAAGTGATTAAGCAAGGACAAGTTGAAAGGTGCTTTGCTGATGCACAAACTAAGGTACAAGCTTTTCTTGATAAACCCAGTGCCTGATCACACCCCTCAGACCTATGTATCTGCTTTTTATGTGTGTATATATACATCTTTGTATATTTATATACCACTTGCTCCAGCAGAACCATGGGCTCTGACATGCTGCTACACAAAGGAATAATGCATGCACATCTGCGAGCATCTGTATGTTCATAGGCTTGACCGGAAAAGGACAGCTCCTCTCTTCTAACCTGCACTTTTTTTCCCATGGTTAGACACTGCTGAGGGGACAGCAGTGCCCTGCAGGCTGCCAGCCAGCCCCAGGATGTGAAAACAGCTGTGTAAGAGCAACCTACAGCCACATTTGTTTACCAGGCTTCCAGCCTTTGCAAACAATGGCAACAACAACAGCAGTAAAAACAGCACTATTGAAAGGAAATCCAGCTGTGCTCTCAACAGCTGGGCTGTATTTTGCTGGAGCAGGGGAGGGTGGCCAGGAGTGTGCCTGCATGGATGACCCCACCTTCTGCTCCTGGGGGTGCACAACAGACCTCTGCATGGCCAGAGTTGTAGGGCTGCAACATGGGTGGTCCTTGGGGACAACTTCTAGAGGAGGCAGACCATGAAGAAGGCTTGCCTACGATCTTGTTTCATTTCGCGTTCCGTTTGCAAAAGGGAGACAAACACATTAATCCTGCTGAGCCAGCCTGGAGGAGCAGTCTGGGCACACTGCCTGTCTACCTGCATGCAGGGACACCCTGAAGGCAACACAGACAGATCCTTTCTCCAGCAAGATGCAAAGGCGGTTCCACTCCTGTTCTGATCTGGGGGGCTTGTGGGGCTTTTCCTTGACATTTCTGCTTACTGTCTCAGAAGAAGGAGCACTTCACGCTATTTTCTTCATCCCTCATATCATATAGCCTACCCACCTACTGATAACTGTTCCCTGCAGGTTCTTCATGAGAAACACTGAAGTTTCAAAATCAAGCCAGTGTTGCCTTGTCTCTCACCTCTGACTAGCTCAAAGTAATTCTGGCTAAAATAAACTGTGATCTCATCTTTCCTCCCTTAAAAAAAAAGAAAAAAATCAGAACCTCTTCCAGATACTGACAATCATCCTTTCCATCACACCTTTCCTACGTTATTTTGTTTGGCCCTTCTTGACTCTGACAGGCCTGAAACAAGTATTGGAATATTGCACTGAATCTGACATTTGTCATTTCTGTACCTGAAACTTCACAAACCCAAATGTTATTCTTGAGAAATGTCCAGCCTGTTTTTTTTACAGAGTCTGAAGCAAACATTTGCCTCTCTCTACACACCCTGCTCAATGTCTTCTCTGTGCTTCCCATCCCCTTGACAGTAGAAATGACTAGTAACATGTAAGACTAATTATCTTCAGATTTCATAGCAAATTAGCCAACTCTGCTCTGAGCTTTCAGTCATGTGATTTATAAACAAATACAACTATGTCCTCACATTCAATATCTTGCTTAGAGAAACTGCATTTAGTTAAGTTTCTTCTGTCTGCCTCTTTTTTCTTTTGTGTTTGTTTTTTAAGAATGAGAGGAAGGGTAATCTAATTCATCCAGTGTCTGTAGTTCCAAGCTCTTATTTTCTTTTTCTTGCTAAAATTACTAATATCTTGAGATTCTATATTTCTATGTGCCTTGATTTCCCCATTTTACCAGTGGAAAAATGTAGTTTACTATGTTAAACTATCTCTGTAATTTATTGATGGCAAAAGGATCCAGATAGGGAAAGAAGTGGTATAGGTATATAGCACAATCAAAGTTGTGGAACATTGCTTCACAAGATACTTAAGGAAACCCGATGTTTTCCATCATCTTTAATTGTAAATATATAATAGACTCTCCACCAAAACAAAAAGTGTGAAAAAAATTCAGTAGCTTAATCTATAGCTTACAAAATGTTTCTCCTGTTTGGCAGGTGAAGGAAAGGTAGGAAATTTACCAGTTCACTCCTTGGCTCTAAAAACTAACTCACAGAACTGAAAAATAAATATTTCTACTTGCTAGATAATAATTTACTATTGTTTGATCGTTAGGAAAAACACCCTTTTGACTTCAAGATCCAGTGGGAATATTGAAGATAAATCAAGTTGTCATGCCTGTGAAATTAAAATGGGTTAATGTTATTAATATGATGTAATTAATCAATTGGTAATAAACATCCCACCATCATCAAACTTGAAAGAAATCTTCTAAATGTTCAGGATGATTACTATTGTTAGCTGCATTAGATATTTAGAACAGTTTTTCCAATGCTTAACAACAATATCTAACCTGTTTAATGTTTAATACCAATTAGAGCTGAATAATGACACAAATCCTACTTAATAACAATAAAGTGTAATTGCACATTTATTACCCACTGTAATTTTAAATAATAAAGTAACAAGGTTTGTCTTATAGCTTTACCTTTTAAATCAAAGAGAGACTCTTGTAATAATCAATATTTAATTAACTTACAATTACTCACAATAACTGTCTCTTAAATGTAAGTTAAAAGCGTCTTTGAGGCATTTTAAGCATTACTCATTTCACTGGTTAGGTCAGTTAAACTAGAGTTTACTACCAAANAAATTTCTTTTTCACTTTCATCCGTATGTACATTATATAGTTTTGTGACGTTCATTCAGAGTGAATTGAAATGACATATGTATTACTTAAATAATAGAAAGTATTAATAGAGGCCCTCACCTTTTACATTTTTTACTGAGTTCAGTGAATACTTACCTAAGTGAAAATCTCTGGGGTTGATTCATCAACTTCCTAATAAATAATGTCACTTTAATAGATAATATCTCTGCTGAATAAGGGACACTACTCTGTCAGTCATAAACTAAAGAAGAAAGTAAATTTAAAAGATATGTTTAGAAGAGATTCTCGATAGCATAACAGGGCTCTGTGAAGGCCGTTCTCCTCAGTTCTTGTGGGATTTGTAACCTAACCAACAGATGAGATTTGCAGCAGTACATAGCAAAAGCTATGAACAGATTAAATTTAAGTCTCAACACTGCATAAAACTGGAGCCTTGAACTCAAGTCTACATGATCTTTTTATAATAAAACTGTAAATTTTCAGTATGTCCTTATTCCCACTAACAATCTTCCACCTTCCTCCTACCTGAAGCAAACTTCTAGGAGAAGGCTGTCTTCCATTTGTGCATACCAGCAGTAACTGATGTCTTGGGACTTCTTGGTCTGCAAGATTTGAAAACACCTGCTTTGAGTGGGCACAACAGAAACTCCAAGGAAAGTTTGTTCAATGAATTTGCTTGAATTTGGTGGTTTTGCCTTTGGTTTTTAAGCTAAATGCTCCCCAACATTCATTTGCAGTATCTGGTAGAATTTGGGACATACCAAGTTTGGAGCTCATCTGGCCAGTAGAGAAGGGAATGTTTTGGGTCTTTTCCACTAAATAGGAAGCAGGTAAAACCTACAAAAAGGCTCAGCTGAGATTGAGACACAGGTGTATGAAGGAAAGTAAGAAGGAAGAGGAAGGTGCCAAGAAGCCTCAAAAGATATGGTGACATAAACAAAAGTTGAAAATTGACAGATGAGCACATTGGCCTACATTTAGCAGGAACATCTATGCCGATGGACAAAAAGATGATGGTGTGTTAGAACAAAAACTATTTTCAGAATGTCAGGGAAGATGCTCTGAGAAGACATTTGTGATGGCATCTGAAACCAGTTGAGTTAAGCCTAGTCTGTATTTCACTGAGCCTTTGTAGCCCAGTAGACTTATGCAAAAGAAAGTCCCTACTAGCACAGATTCATTGCCTGGTAGAAAAATAATTGACTTACCTTCAAGGAGAAAATAAACAGGTGGTTGTAGTGGCGTGCATGGGGTAAGGATAAGACAGGGTAGGTGATTTAAAAATAGATTCAGATAAGCAGTAGAAGTCAATGGAAAACAACAGGTGAGAATGACATGGTTTGCTTTCCCCATATTGCAGAACATCATCCTGGACTTACTGAAAGTTTAGAGACAGGATTTAGGAAGATCATAAAAGCAAAATTGCTGCCATTGACAGGGGAAAAATGATTACACTTTTTAATGGTGCCAGCAGTTAAGCTTCAGTAAACTACAGGAAAATATTGGACCAGCTTCTGAAAGAAAATGTGCTTCATAACTGGGCTGAGGACAAACTAAATAAATTACAGATTTAAGCAGTGATGTTAGAATCAGGCACCTAATCCCTAGAAAACATTTCCTAGGATCCCTGTGGTGAAAACCCCCCAATTATGTGATTGGTAGAAGTGCAAGCTCTGGGCTTACCCAAGATCATTTGTGGCTACTGTTAAAATCAGTTGTGGGCTTTTTTTAATGAAGGAAGAACCAGATGTCTTTTCAGCACCTGATAATGGTGTGAGAGAATACTTTTCCACAGGTCCACCTGAATTTTATTATGCTGGACAATCAGAACATTGGCTGCAAAAGCACAACTTAAATAAATCTCTCGCGGGTTCATAACTAGGCCTTCAAGTGAGCTCAAGGAGTCGATCAGATTGCCCGTGTGGGAGCTGGCCGAAAAGCCTTAATAAAGGAAGAGAGTCTTCCAAGAATCTCTGGAGGTTCACCCTGAAGAATGTAACAGAATCATAACCTGCTCTTAGGATTCTCCACATGGTTTAAAAATAAGCATTTTTGAAGACTTTCATTCAATACCTACATGAAGTCTTCATAAAACAACAGTTTGCATCAGCTCACAGGCTTCCTAAAGAGACACTGATAGAGAGCTAATGGGGAAGAATCATCGGGGGGAGGGGAGGGAAGAAAACTCATGGACATAAAGTGACTGAAAAATAAAGAGTAAGTCATTCTTTTCCAGCAGGGAAAATCCAATTAATTTCAAATATATACTTCAACTCTAAAGTTACAAAATACTCAGGAAACATAACCCTGAGAATTTTAAACTAAAAGAAACCTAATAATCTTTCCTGACACTATTCTCTATGTAATTGTGACAGAATCAGTGCACTTGGCAGTTACACATTAATGGAAGCACCTGAATGACATTCACAATAAATGATTAGCTGAAAAGCATGCTCCCTGCCGGGTCAGAAGAGTTTGTTTTGTTCTGTTTGAGTGCAATATTTAAAACCTCTGACTACTGAAACATACCCACAGCCTGTTCAGAATTAACAAAGATAAAGAATTGTGGAAGGGAAGTGAAAAAGGTTGTTCCCCTTTTATTTTGGTGGGGAAGAGATAGGAAAAAGGGGAAAGGGAAAGAAGGGAAGGGATCACTTCTGGAGGCTTTATTCTTGTAGTAAGTGTTATCTTAGCAGAGCGTGAAGGATTTTCCAAGGAGGTATATTTAGCAGACAGGATACTGATCTGTTAGCTGTTTGGAAAAGAAAACATGAGCAAGAGATACCTGTGAAAAGACACATGGCGCATCCCTTTCCTTGGTAGCGTTTTACACAGTGGTCTATGTGAACTGAAGTTTAAAAATCGATTAACAGCATCTTCCATAATATTGTCCAAGTTAATTATGTACAAAGTTCACACAGGCACATAAAGCAAGCTATAAAGGAAAAAAACCCAAGGTGGGGGAGGGGGAGAAAGAAGAAAGCCCAAGACTCATGTCTACTTAGAAGAGAGACCACAAAAGCCCAGGGGAAATACAACCTTCAAATGGGTATCCTCCCTCCCACACACATCTTCTGCTGTACTGCAAAATTTTAATATCTCATCAAGTATATAGCAGCCATAAAGTACTGTCCCTTTTTATGTAGTTTCAGATGCAAGAAGGAGCACGTTCTTTATAATGACCTAAACCTATCAAATGAAATAACGTTTTGGGATGATGAACTCTAAATTATGAGTGATTATTTCTAAATTCATTACAACCTTGTTTGACATTTTTATTGCCTTCTTAATTTCTTCCAGCCAAGCCACAGAACTTATTACTCCTGATATAAACAGTGCACCAATTAGGAAAAAGAATTTTGCAGGTTTGCATTCTAGCTGTTTGGCTTCCAAACGAAGATGGCTGAGCCAGTTATGGGGATGTCAGAGGCAAACATCAGCATCAAAAACATAAAAATAAAATAAAGTTTGTCATATGTTTTGCACTCCAGAAACTTAATGCATTTCTCAGACATTAAGCAATTAAAATGCACAACAAGCTGTTGACAAAGGTATTATTAGCTCCATTTTACAGATGGAGGAAAAATGTCAGGAACTGAGTCATGTCACAGAACAGGCAGCCCTTTAATACATCAGCAAGACATCAGTCTGTAGCAATAGCAAAGGTAGAGGTATTTAACGATGAGCAGCCAAGAGATTTGGGGGGTTGGTACGAAACATGGCACACTGTGAGTTGTGCAATTGTGTACAACTGTGTGAATACAAATAATGACTTAGGTGAGGAGCTGAAGGGAAGGGCGCTGCCTCGCCTTGACTGAGGGCACAGTCACAACAGCAGACTGATCTCCATGCCTCAGTGGAGTTCTGCTCAGCTCAGTAATGAAGGCAGAGCACATCCGTCTTCATTTGCTGTAAGTGAAATCCTACTCTTCTGCTCTGACATTTGGATCAGGTCCTAAGGTAGGATGAAGTCTGAGCTTCACACTTCCCACTCATCTACACACAAAAAGATACACTTGGCTGGTGGGAAAAGGATGAGTGCAGGGGTGTGATAACATTTGTAGAATTGTACTCAAGGTCATGTACTTAGAGCTAGGCTTCCAGGCATCGGTCTGTTGGGATCTTCTACATGACTGACTGAATGTGTTTTGAGGCTTTTTGGCCTTCCTCTAACAAATCAGGTATTGGCCATTCCCTGAGGCAAGACATTCATCACATTTGGCAAATCCTGTGTTCCTCTGATCTCTCCCTCTGGTAGGGTTTGCAATTAAGAACCTACAAACAATTTTCAAACTGAAGCCAAGAAAAATTCAAGAAAATTATGAATGCTGAAAGAGGCAGGAGACCAATTTTGCTGAGGAAGGCATTACTCTAAATAGAGTCACAGTAACTAGTAAAGCTAGTCTAACATAAATGACCAGTATAAATGTACTATTTGGCAAACACTTTCTTTTCATCTAACATATTCAGGACCCTAAATTTTAGGAAGGCAAACTTCCAGCT
>VYZW01053677.1:3132-21708 GCA_013401315.1 Balaeniceps rex
GGAAAGTAATACTATAGGTGAGTGAAGGGGAAAGACAAGAGGAGAGATGAGTGTGACAGAGTTAGGAGACCAAGGGATCAGGGTGACAGGAACAATCATGTATTGTGAAGCACATTTTTGTCAAGTATGGCATGAAAATATGTGAGGACATCCATACCATTGTTCCTCAGGGATGTGTGGGGAGGCCTTGAGTGGTCTAGAAGTGGCACTCCAAGGCTGGGACCATCCTGGCTTTAGGGGCCATTGGTAGCCCTGTTTGAATCAGATGCTCCTGAGGTTCCTCTTCCCTGTCTTCAGCTACCCTGTGTTACTCTGGGTATGGTACAGTGAGGACTCCTGCAAATGCTCCCCACACACTGATGCCAGTGGGATGCTGTGGCCAGGGGAGGGAGTGAAGGCTATTCTCTAGCTTTAGCTTCCAGCCACCAAATCTTGCTCAGTCACTGCAGGCACAAAGCAGAATCTGTCAGAATTCTCCTCCCCATACAGTTACCCATGTATCATGGCAAGATCTCCTCTGAGCTTTTCTTTAAAGAATTTCAATCTATTTTGCCTACCAGTTTCTCTGTAAGACAGATTTTTCTTGAGAACAAGCTGTTTGTGTAGCCCTCTTCTGAATTCAACTTCTTAACAGTAACTGAAGGACAGAGCAGTTAAGGACACATTTAATTCATGTTTTCTGTTTGTGATTTGGATGTGTGAATCCTTGCAACACTAGAGGCTATTGTAACCTAGTAGCAGCTGGAATATGCCTCTATGTGTCCACTCTGGCATAGAAGCATTGGCCTGTATTTGCAAAAGCTCGTTAACACTCAAAGGATGAGATTAAAATGCTTGTGTCAGAACCTGAAGAGAATCTTGTAATAACAGCACGAGGGATGTACCCACATATAATGTAACACTTTTTACTAAACAGCTTTCTTTTGTTAAATAACTTTGTGCTCAAGCATGATCTGATTGAAAGGATTAAATAAAATCTGAGAGTCTGTGATTTAATTTTCTTTAGGCACCCTAAATCACAGCAATGACAGCATCAAACAAACAGATTGATTCAGACCCTCTTAATCATGAGATTTAATAAAGAAAGATCTATTAAATGCAATATTGCCTCCCTAAAAGCTTCTCCTAGACTTAAGGCCAGCAACTGTCTACCCTTCCTCCCTCAGTTTGGATGGGAATTCAGTACAGATCCAATGCACAGACAAACATGCCTGCGACTGCCTGAGGGTGGGATGGCTGTGCTCAGGATGAAGCTTCAGGAGGGGACTGAATCAATATGAAGGGGCTGAGCTCAGGAAGACAGCAGTCCTGCATCTACTGCCCTGAATCCTGGCTGCTGTAAAGTCATCTTGCCCTGTTTGAGGCCATTGGTCCAGCCAGAGAACAGACTTAGCTGGGGGAAGAAGGGGGAGAAAGAGAGTAAGAAAAAAACTGAGAAAGAAGAAAGGTTGTTTTTTCCTATGGTTTAGTGAGCTGAACTGCCTCACTGAGACAGTGCCAAGTGCCAGAGCAGGTGGAAAGGAAGAAGAAGTGCTACCCAAAGTGGAGGTCTGGGAAGCAGAACCACTCCCTTGGCAGCAGCAAGCTGTTAGACTGGCACATTTCTTCTTCCATTTTTGACTCTCTACTTCATCTCCTACCAGGTCACTTCCTTCCTTGTTGTATCACATTCTCTCACATCTCAATTTGCTTTTTGCCCCCTGCCCTGTCTCCAGTTGTGTTCCCTTACCTTCTCCTCCTCCCTGCCAGTTCCTGTGGCCTCTACATGCCAACCCAGAAACCTGGTACCTTCAGCTGAGTGTGGTCTAGCTTCAGCTGCAGAGGAAATTATGAAAAATGGCAGATGGTTTTGGCAGGGACATTGTTCTTCCAACAACTCAAAAATATTTCTCTGCTGTAACCTACAGTTGCCTGAATAATCTTTCCTCACCTTAGCTGTGCTGCACCTCTGTAGGTCTCCTCATTGCTAAAGACCTCTTGCTCCTGATGGATGTGGGTTTGAGTATTCATGTTCATGAGAAACTCAGCACCCAGATTCCTAATGTTTGTGCAGCATCCTTTGTCACAGCCACAGAATAATCACAGGTGTGCCCTGTCTCCTCCCCAGAGGAATGCTTTGCCATTAAAAGTGTCACCACTTTGACTTCTGCTGGCATGCTGCTGGCTCAGCTGTTTCAACACAAAGGTTGCAATGATCTGGCAATCAGCTCACAGGGGCAGAAGCTTCAAGGGTGAAGGTCCCCATTCTAGGCCATTGGTAAGAATTCAGAATAAATAAGAAGTAAATAATGACTTCAGATGTGGTACTCTACACTGATTTCACAAAAGAGGATCAGCCAGTACTTCAGGAAGCAAATAGAAACTTAATTTGCAATTACACTATCCATTTTAATCTATGTATTGACTATGTATTGACTATGTATTGACAATCTCTGCTTGTCCATATCATATACGCGTGTATTTTTATTCAGCATACACAGAAAAGCAAGCAATGTTTCATGCTGCCAAATCTTTTTCTCTGCAGAATGCCTACTCAAATACAGAATCTCTGGTGAAGAACAAGAGCTGGTCAGTGGCAACAAATACATATTGTAGGAAGTGCAGCAGAGGTACCCAGTTTCTCACTGACTGCTCTGCACCCTTCAGTGAGGCACCTAGCCTGTCTTCATCGCAGTTCATCACATAATAAATGGAGATAATAACCCTTAGCCCCAGTGTAAATAGGTTGATGATTTAAGGTTGAAAAATATATAAAATGACATTGTATTGCTTTTACTCTCAAGGATTACAAAGCATTCTGCACATTACTGTACAGTCAGCACTAAAAGCTTAAATTTCTAATGACTCCATTTAAAAGCTTAAAGTACACCACTTGTACAACGCATGACCTATTATTGCAGTCACTAATATTTGGGGAAATTCTCCCTTCTTTTAATATATAGTTTTCGAACTTTGTTTTCTCCAGCTGGAAAATGTCCTAATCAGAGAGCTTATTTTTCCTTTAACAGTCCCCACAGCATTAAAAAGAACCCCAAAACAAACCAGGACCAAATACTCAGACTAGGTTCAAGATGCAAGAATATGTCAGAAGCAGAGGAGGTGATGGCACAGTGCCACCAGTAAGAGAACAGTACATCAGTTACAAAGCAGGGAAAACAAGCAGAAAGCATGCCAACTTAGGAAAATTTCTTTGCTATGCCTTCAGTTTTAGGGCCATACATTAGAAAGTGTCTTGGCAATTATTCTGAAACTTCAGGTATGTCTCTTCAAAGATCCTCTAGAAGTTCCCTTTTACCTAATAATTCAGAATACATATTTTTTTGTGGTAAAAAGGTGCCATGTATAACAAGTACTTCCTCCCTACCTGCTGAATGGAAAGAGCCCTGTGCTTGTTGGATCAGCACCCTTAGTCCAACACTAGGAAAAATGTTGCACCATTTCTTTCAGTTTATGAAACACATCTGTTCAAAAGCCAGTTCAAGTTGTTTGAGACTGCCCCTTCCTACTTT
Organism: Balaeniceps rex; assembly: GCA_013401315.1. Taxonomy (NCBI): domain Eukaryota; kingdom Metazoa; phylum Chordata; class Aves; order Pelecaniformes; family Balaenicipitidae; genus Balaeniceps; species Balaeniceps rex. Next base: position 6,642 of record VYZW01053677.1, read on the forward strand.
TTCTCTAGTAAAAATGTGTGTTAGAAAAAACACTAGGTGCAAGAGGTTACCTTTCCTTGGCCTATATATTTTTCTTTGTTTCTATATGCCTACTTTTATATGATAAAGATTGTCAAGCTTTAGTAGCTGCCTCCTAACAAAAGAACTATTTACATGGGAGTGTACCAAAGCAATCACTGTTTTATTTGCCATTGAGCCCATGCTGTTCTCTATAAAACTCTAAACCAGGGTCAGAAACACCACCATATAATGAGGTGAAAAGGCACCCATTGCAAACAGAAAACCTTAAATAAATAGCTTGTTTTCAGCTCACAGACTGACCTGTTTTAATAGGTCTTGTGACAACTACCTGCCAATAATAAGTTGTTATGACCTTGTAGAAGTCTTACCACATGAAAAAGGCACTATAAGTTTAATATTTTATTTTCAGTTATTGCTAATGAGATCCCTAGGTCAGTACTGTGTTAGAGGCAGAAGACCAAAGAATGAAACCACTCAGAATAAGGCGGATGAGTAAATGATACGTCCAGCTTTCCAGCGTGCTGAGGAACTGTTTTAATGCACTTTTCCAGGTGTTGGTCTCTTGATTAATCTGATCTGTTTATAAACTTGCTTTAAACCTCCTTATTGCTCTGTAAAAGTATAACCTTTCCTCTGCAATTAGTCACACCTTTTCTTGGAGTTCTTCTGTGACTCAGGCTGTGGCATTGCCTGGCGGTGCCCTCTGTGCCCAAATACTCTTCACGGGGAGCTGTTGGCACTTGTGAACCCTTTCACTTGTGCTACCACCTGTGGCTTTGAACTTGCTCTCTTCTGCCAAGTCGTAAGCATCCTTCATGCTTATATCTGTGCACCTTTGCTTCTCACTTTTACTCTGCACCAGCCTTTCTCCAACTGTTGTCACAATCAGCAGGGAGTCATGAAAAGTTTCAGAGGAGGTCATGATAAGATTCAGAGGAAACCGCAAAATACTGGAAGATGTAGAGTTAGTTGGCAGCAGCTTGGTACTTCGCTGGGTGAGGAAATGAATGCATTGCATCCAGTAATGACAGCCTGTTCTTCTTTTCCCGACCTGAAGGAACTGAGCTTCTGCCAACTCAGGGGGAGCACAGGGACAAAAGGACGTTCACAGGAAGGCATGTGAGACAGAAAAAGAAGAACCAAAAAGTGGAGTGTGGGTGGGGGTGTCACACGAGAAAAACAGCTCAAAGTTTATAATGCTTTCGTGTACCCCAAACTACTGAAAATTCCCTCTCTGCTTATCCCTTCCCAAACAAGGAAAATTCTCGCAAATGGGAAACAACATTAATGAGAAATCGTTTTAGATCTATCACCTGATTTCCTTGGTGTACCTTATAGTCTCTCTGCTTGATAAAATAAAGCTCTGCGTGGCAGGGTCCAGAGGCTGTAATCAAATAGCACTCATAAATCTAATAAATAGCACTAATAAAACAGATCTAAAAAATGGATCAATAAAGCAGAAGTCATCGCAGTGCTCTTGAACTATAGGTTTATGACCTTATGATTTTAAAGCAGAACAGACTTGCCACGTTCACCAGTGGTCACTCACAAATCCCTGACCATATAATATAAATATAGTGACGGGGCAGTGACTATCTCCCACTCCTTGCATGAATCCATACAGTACTCTCACAGAAGCAGAGGGAATGTAGAGCAGAGTCAAGTCTACCACCCCTGTTGCTGCCTACAGCGGGATTTCCAGAGCTTTATGCAGCCTTGCTAAGGATCAGCTTTCAAGGCAAGAAAAGTCCTGAAATACTAATCGTCTTCCTGTTAAATATACTATTTCATGGTTTTATCTTTAAATGCACTTCTTTCATTCACTTGGACCTCTCTTTATTACCATTATTAACAATAATAGTGTAAGCCATCTAGGTACATTACAGAAACACAGATCCCAGCATAGACCTTCAACCTTGAATAGCACCAAACGATATCATATCCTAATTTCTTTTCAAGTTTACCCACCCAGCTCACACTTATACTTCTCAGCTCTGCTGTCTTTTGATTAGTTTCAGGGTGTTTAACTACGGCAAGATCATATCGCATCCTTTTTCCTCCCTTATCTTGGGGTGAGCCACTTGTCGGGATATATTGTGTTGCTCATATGGCTAAGGAGCTGCTGAAGGGGAGTTCATCTATAAGCTGCTTGGGTAGAGCTCCAGCAAAGATGAGATGGGGCTGTTTGTGTAGGTGTGTCTGTGGTCCATCCCCATGTGCTACAGCACCTCCGGGGGGACGTCTGTCCTTGGCTGGTGCCAGTGGCTGCATGAGAGGGCTGGCAAGCCCATGCAGGCTTGGTGAGGAGGCTGAGCCCAAGCACTGAGCCCTGGTGCTGCTGCTGACAGCGTGCCTGCCAGTGACACTAGAACGTTATCCTCTCCTCTGATCTGAGCTGCACAGACATCCCTGGCTTTCTCTACCCAGTTCTGTGATAAGCTATCTTACTGCCTTAAATCTCAGTGTAAACAGCATCACGGTAAGTGTAAGAAAGCCCGAAAAGACAAATGATTAAACTGGTTTCCATCACAAGGAGTTGATAGGAAACTCATGCTGAATCCTTATTTCTGAGTTGGGCACTATACATAGTTTGGCTTACAGGCAGCATGTGGGTAAATGCTTACACAGGCAACTGCAGTTATAAATGATGTTCACATCATTTTGTTTGATCATGATGGCACTTTTCCTTCCCTTTCTCTCCCCCCGCCCCCAACATGTTTGGAGAACCTATTTTTACTTTCCCTGAGCTGTGACAAATACATATGTACCAGACAGATAACACTTGATTATTATCAATAATGGAATTTGAACATGGGCTCATTATAAATTAATAATTATTCTACTGGTGAAATGAGAACATAAAAATGGGGCAAAGATAGAAATGCATTATAGTGATCGAGTGATGTATTGAAACAGCAGTTACAAAAATACCATGTTCATGGGAAATGAAAACTTTAAATTGGATTATGGGTTGTGCAAGACCATAGGAGGAAACATTGAAAGAAAAAGAAAAATCATATGAATGAAGAGTTGGAATTGGGGCTAATATTTAAAGAACAAATGATTCCTCTAAACTTGAAAGCCTGATTTTCAGAAGCGCAGAGGAAATATTGATCTTCATTCAACTGTTGGGAGCTCATACCTCCTAAAAAGCAGATCCTCAGTTCAGCACTGAGGCAAATTCTCATTGTCCAAATTAAGGACCAGATGAAATGAAGCAAACTTGCTTCTTATAACACTAGCTCAGTATGCACTGTAAATCTAATGTATCTAAGTGAAATCACTGAATTTATGTTTTAACTGTACTTAAAGCCCTGGCTCTGTGTAAACAAAAGAGAAACTTGATCACCTTTTTCAGAAGGGAACAGAAAATAAACAATGGCTTTGTTGCTTCCTTATGTCCTTTTCAGCTGTCCTGACTATTCTGGCATCATTTGAGTTTGGGCTGAATGTTAACTGATACTGTTGGTACCCAACTTAACCATATCCAAAATAATACAGTTCATCACAAATACTTCTGTACACCTTCTTGGGTTCCTGCAAGTTTGGTAAGGAAATATTTCTTTTTCACTAGAGCGAGTGCTTGAAGCTGGAATGAATATAAACAGAAATGCCACTCCTTTGTTAGAAGTTGAAAGGAAGAGAGCTAGCTCAGGAAGATAAACTCTCATTGTTATTATATTGCCTTCTTCGGAAACTTATTAACTTAATAAATACTTGAGTGATGGGAGTAAATCTGTATTTCCACAGTATCTGCAGCTTATGAATCAGCGAGAACATTGTTTTCCCAGCTGTGATTTCATCAAAGGCAAAGCAGAGATGAAAACACCTCACTGCAGCTCCCCTGATGATCCATTAGCAGCAAAATTGCATTTACCTCACCTATGTCCAGCTATTACATCTTTCTCACCGGCAAGCCTTTGCGGTGTTCTGCTGCCTGCCAAATAGAAAGCAGGTATTGTGGCAGTGCACATTGGTGTCCAGCTCTCTCCCCACAGGGGCACCATGCTGGGATGGCGTTCTTGTTTGTCTTATGCCATAGGCGAGGCAAGACAGTTCTTGCTGCTCTGCCTGGCTGGCTGAAGGAAAAATGTCTGGAGCACCTTGTTGCTCTGGGAAGTCTGCCTCCAGCGCTCTCCCAGGAGCCTGGCTCCACCCTGAAGCTGGATTCCTCCTTTTTGGGTTGTGGCCAAGGGAAGGAGGCAGGATGTGTGCCCAGCTGCATGTGTGCAGTAACACCCAGAGGTCCCACATGGGGACCTGGGCCCTCTTGGGCAGGCACCGCAAAGATGAAGACTGACGTCTTCATTGCAGATCAGGAGGCTGAGGCTGGATCATTAGCACTCACCTGTTGCTATCCATGCTGGCAAGCAGCAGCTGTAGAGCAGGAGCAGACCCAGCTCTTGCAGCGTTTCTGGATGATATAGGGCTGGGCCAGCATCTCCTTGCATCTCGCATGGTGGGGTGGGTTCGATTTCTGTCTGTGCATTGCACATAGTGGCATGTAGTCCATTTAAAGCTGATGGAGCGAAAGCATGTATGGCAAGGTAGAGGTAGCAGAATTAGGCTCAGTAAAGCTAAAAGCAGCAATGGATGAAGTCTTAGAAACAATAGCAAAAAAGAAAAAAACAACATAAAATGACCAAACTGCTGTTTTACGAACTATCTGCCAGGCAATAACAAGGAATGATGTTGTTTGTAACAAACTATAAGCTGGCTTTCTCTTAGGCAGCTATTTACAGAAATGCTCCCAAAGTTGGGAAATGTATCTCACATGAACACCCAAACATGTTGCTTAAAGGCTTTTTACAAGTCCTCCCTCCTTCAAACTTCAATTTCTCTCCCCCTGCCTATTGCCACAGCTGCAGGATCTACTGTAAGGGGCACGCTCAATCTTTTCCATTTGCTTTCCCCTATAATTTCATGCTTACTTCCTATCTTGGTTCATTTTCATGTACAAAGTCTGTTTCATCTGAATGGGAGGCTACAAACTAAAAACTAAATTTGTAGTTTTATTTTTGGCATTAATTCTCTTGCGGTAATGCTTACAGAAATAGTTATGAGGGTGCATAAGTTGTACCAAACCTTGAATAGATAAGAACAGGAAAATTAAACCATATTGAATGTATTCAATGAGTGTGTTTAATTAAACATTTTAAATAAATATAGCTTGTCTTTTAACAATAGACAAATTAGGATGTTTTCTTTCCCTGAGAGAACCTTTCATTTAGTTTATTTGTCAAAGCTAATGCTTTATATTTCCAGTGCAGGAATAATTTTGGTTAATTTAATGAAGTTTTTGTCTAAGCCTGGAATTGTTTAGGGAGGTGCAATTAATTTTTTAAAAAGAAGGAAGCTCCCATCCTTACCATTAAGGGAGAGGATTTTGTTCCTGGCTTAGTCCATTAAGTACCAGTGAAATCAATCCCTCCATGTGTGAATCATGCCCTGACTGGTGCTGCTAAACTAGAAATTGCCCATATTGACATTTATGTAACATTGGTTAAAATGTCATTGTTACATTGGCATCTTGATTCCAGTGTGACATATGGTACAGAGGGAAGGAAAAAATATCTTCAGATGTTAAAGAACAGAACGGAAAAACTCCAGATGAGAAAAGCTTTAGACCACTTGAAGAATACGAATGGTCAATCTCTAGTGCCAGCCAAGCTTCTTTGTTTGACAGTGGATATAATCCAAAAGCTGCCTGAGGCAGGAAGGCAATCTACTTACCAAGCAGTGGGAGGGAAGGCACTTCTAGGACACGTAATTTTTCCCCCTTGGAGCTAGGGGAAAGTTTTCAATTAGAGATGGGTGAACCTGGTGGTGTGAGGTTTTGCAAACCTCTCCAGCAGATCTATTTTTTGCTTCACAACCATAGCCTGAGTTTTAAACTCTTCTATTATGTAATTTAAGCTCAAAGCTAATTCTATCTAGAAAAACAGGCTACTTTTCTCTCTCTCTTTTGACAAACATGGAACCTATGTCATTATATACTGTAACTGAGACCAGCAAAACTGAGTGTCTGGTAGACATCACATATGTATTGGACTTACATTTCAGCTGCATTTTCCTTTCCTCCCCGTCCTTTCGAGATGAGGTTCCCTGTTGCCTCTCTTAAAGGTGTAGCATTAAAGGGGAAAACTGCATGTGTGTGTGAGAGTCGTATGGAGGGAGTAAAACCACCATGATGCCCTCTCAGACAGGTTTCTCTATGCATGAGGGCAGCTGTAGAAGTCTCTCTAGATGCAGCAGTCCTTCGTAGGGGCTGGCTGGACCTCAGGGCTGCCTGAATAATCCCTACCCTCCTGCTCTGAGGCTCAGCCCAGGCTCAATGACCATTAGAAGAGCATCCAAGAGGGGCCTTATGCAGCAGCCTGGCAAAGTGCATTGCCAGGACCTTTTCACAGCCTCAGCTACAACGAACACCCCTAAGTCTCCTTTACTCTGCCCTAATGCTTACCTGACCTGAAGAAGCTGGCTCACAGGGAAGAAGGAGAGGGGAAGAGAGAGGACTTTAATTTCCCTTGCTGCCTTCCTTACCTTCCCAGTGTGTGAACCAGAAAGGGAGTCCTGAATTTGAGTGGGAAATCAGCTCTCAGAAAACAGCCTGCCCACCCACCCACTGCTACCTCCAGCTTCACTCACGGTAAAAGCAAATGGGAAGGAAGTTACTTTGTTTTCTCACTTGTACTAGAAAACTGTTAACTAAGATTTACCGGGCTCTGTGGAAAGTTTTATTGATTCAGAAAACACCCACATTCTTGTCAGCAGTTTCTTCAACATTAATCATTGGGTTAGGTGTTATTTTATAATAGCATTGCCCAATGTTAAGAAACAAATCTTCACTGACGTGGAACAGCTGGATTGAAAATATCTCAGTGTTTGCAGGGTATATTTTATAAACCAGCTTAGAAAATCCTGTTTACTGATTTGGGGGGGGTGGGGGGAGAAGACGAAAGCGAAAGACAAGGAATGAACCGAGCTCTGTATTAGCTGTTGCAGGTCCATCTGCCAAAGCTGTAATGAGATACTTGTAAAGCAGTAATCAGCTGTATCAATGCTAAATTTCATTTAAAGTAGGGATGCATGGTAAAAGAATCTAGAAAGGATTAGAGTGCTAAATTTCTCTGTTAATTTTCCAAAAAAAGTTCTGGTTGTCATGAGATAATTCAAAACTCATTTAGAATTGCTTTCCCAAAGGAAATATTAGGTAACTTGGCATGAGTATGTTTTTCTGACTAAAATACTTTTTGGTTGATGATGAAACATGATCCCCAGGGCTGAACAGCCTCCTCAGAGCTAGGTTCCTGGATGTGGGTGACTCTTTCTGCCTTTCACTTTGCTCCCTTTGCCTTTGGTCTTATTTGTGAGTATGTATAAGTATTTGTTTAATTTACGCCCTCCTAATAACCTTCTGAATTAAGACTTTGTCCTGCCCACAGACCCCAGCTGGTCTGTAACATTGCCACAGTTGTTCTCAGCAGTGAGTAGGCTATGTATCTCACCCCACCTCAGCCCTCTGCAGCGCTTGCTGACCTACTCCCAGCAACACTTCAACCTGCCCCGTGGGGTCTGGGCTCCAGGTGGTCATTGCCTCTTCATTCTGTCCAGATAGATGGAAGCCGTTAAAACCATCCTTTTTCACCCTAATCCTTGGTCTTAGATGGTAAGGCTTTCCAAGTGGAATTAACAGTCTGGAATTCAGATTGTAGTGAGTTTCAAAGCTGCTTTGTCTGGCAGGTCTGGTCTACTTTGAATCATTTGCTACAGCAAGGTCATGGACACTACTTCACTAATAGCCCTGAGGACCCAAAAGACACTCCACAGTTTGCAACATATTTGCAAACATTTCTATGCAGATCATCTCACTCTACAGCATTTCTTCTAATTATCCCAATTACCACTCCCTGCCGTGCCTTGCACCTTTGTGCCATAACCTCTGCTTTCAGGGAGGAGTTAGGAGAGCTGTACCATGAAGTGAACCTGCCAGTACATGGAGTTTTTCCTCTGATTTAAGGCTATTCCTCCTCTTATAGGTACTAACAGACCTCTTTCCTAGATGGCCATAGGAGACACTTCCCTGGGTGAACTCAGATGCAGTTATGAGGAGAGGGGGATGTCTGAGAGCCTGCCAGCCCAGCAATGCATCCAGGACATATGATAAAGTAAGAAGCGATAGGACAAGAGGAAATGGCCTCAAGTTGTGCCAGGGGAGGTTCAGACTGGATATTAGGAAAAATTTCTTCACTGAAAGGGTTGTCAAGCATTGGAACAGGCTGCCCAGGGAAGTGGTTGAGTCTCCATCCCTGGAGGTATTTAAAAGACATGTAGATGTGGTGCTTAGGGACATGGTTTAGTGGTGGACTTGGCAGTGCTAGGTTAACGGTTGGACTTGATGATCTTAAAGGTTTTTTCCAACCTAAATGATTCTATGATTCTATTATTCTATTCCATAAGGTGTGAAGCAGGACCACTGTCGTGGTTTAGCCCCAGTCGGCAACTGAGCACCACACAGCCGCTTGCTCACCCTGCCCCCTCCGGTGGGATGGGGGAGAGAATCGGAACGGCAAAAGAAAACTTGTGGGTTGAGATAAAAACAGTTTAATAATTGAAATAAAATAATAATAATAATGATAGTAATAAAATTGCAATGGAAAGGAGAACGAGAGAGAGAGAAACAAAACCCAGGGAAGAAAACAAGTGATGCAATTGCTCACCACTCACCGACCGACACCCAGCTAGTCCCCGAGCAGCGATCACTGTCCCGCGGCCAACTCCCCCCAGTTTATATACCAAGCATGACATCATACGGTATGGAATAGCCCTTTGGCCAGTTTGGATCAACTATCTTGGCTGTGCCCCTTCCCAGTTTCTCATGCACCTGGCAGAGCATGGGAAGCTGAAAAAGAAAGTCCTTGACTAGTCTAAGCACTACTTGGCAACAACTAAACCATCAGTGTGTTATCAGCATTCTTCTCCTACTAAATTCAAAACACAGCACTATGCCAGCTACTAGGAAGAAAATTAACTCTAACCCAGCCAAAACCAGGACAACCACATAGACATGCTCATATGGTGACAGCATGTGCATGTTGCTAAGGCTCTTGCCTGCGTTCACCAAGTAGCCAGCGCAGTGCTTCAGGATGATGCTGTCCCCTTTCCAGCCTTGGCCCCCTCTTCCCTTTCATGAGCTGACATCTTAACATTTGGTCATGAAAGCTCCTGTGCTGTACTGTGAACTAGTGCAAACCAGGCCGTGCTTTTTGTCTTTCGTACTGTGCATTTACCTCAAGCGGAGAGGCAGAGCAGAGAGCTGGGGACTGCCAACATGGTAAACCGCTGCACTTAGCTTCCTCAGGGCCACTAGTCCAGAATAAGAGCATCTTATGTTCTTCAGGGCAGTTTATATCAGCTTGGAAGGAATTAATAACCAAAGAAAGCACTGTAATACTGGAAAAGGAATGTCCACACTGTGACTTGTATCAGGGAAAGAAATTTACCTTTCCTGTGCATAGAAATCTTTCTGGCATGAATCTTCCTTGCTTTAGATTTTAAGAAAATGTGCCAGGGTCCTTTTCACTAAAAGGAGTGTTAGCAAGTGGAACAGGAGGAGTCCCTGTTGGCAGAAATATTAGCTAAAAGAATCTTTTCCCTGATCCCCAAAGTTATTTTTCTTTTTCCTCCCTCCCATGCTCTCCCCCATGCACATTTGCAAATCAGATTTCCTCAGAGCTTCCTTGCATCTGAGGACACTTCCCCAAGCCCTGAACTTCTCCCAGTGGAAACTTCTAGTTCAAGGCTTCTTAGAAACATCCTTTGTTGGTAACGCAGCTAAGCAAGTCTCCATTAATGATACATACACACTGATAAACTAAGACAAAAACTGATTTTCTGACTGGTTTTGCTATCTGAAGTCAAATGCACACAGCTCTTTTTTTTTGTAGAAAGTATTTTTACATTAATATCTCCAGCATGTGGGAAATTATTACCTCTTATGGGAACATTGAACCAATAGCCCTATATAGTGTTAGTGACAGTCTGCTGTGATGAATTTTGAAATCAAGCAGATTCAGTAAAGGTGCAACGTCATGACTAAAAAGTCTTGGGGCTGTTTCAGTTTTTGCTACAAATTGAATATGATTCACTGCAGTCTACCTTTCCTCTCTCCAGACTGCTTCAGTTTTTGAAATATGGTATTAGTATAAAACAGTCCATAGTGTAATGCTGTTGGATGGGGTTTAGTGCTGGAGCAATTCTTATTTCTCCCCTTTGCTCATGAAAGGAGTCAGGTGTGCTAAGTCTAGATTTAGCTATCTAAGCTAAAAATCTAAGTAAAATTTCTTATTGTGTATGTATGTTGTGTCAAAAAATATGTATTATATGTGTATGTACAAATCTGTGTCTATGCATGTATAAATATCTATATATGCACACACTTATACACATGTGTGTGTTTATATAGCCTGTACTCTGTAACTTACATAGCCCTTATAACTTTAAAGCTGAGACCTTCTGGCTGAAACTAAAGTCCTCATCTTATACGCTATTATATTTTCAGTAGGAGAAATTCCCTGCTCAGAGTAGTTTACAGGCTAAACAAGCAGAGAATGGGAGATTATGCAGAAGCTAAGACAGGTAAAATGAGCCCCGGTCAACACTGTAAGTCTCAGACACTTGAGGCTGTTGGTAGTTTCCCAGTGCAGGTAACTGTGTGCTGATGGAGAGACCTTTGCTTGTCTTACCTTCCTGAATGATGTAAACTGAGCAGGCACAGGCTCTCTCCTGCTGACATCATTGCCCCATGCCCAGGTTTCTCTGGGCTGGAAGCACCCAGGAGCAGCATGAATTTGCTGTGCTATGAGCAGGCTAGCTAGGCTGGTAAACTGCGGTGTGGACAAGGAGTTGTCCAAGTCAAGTAGGCTCTTCAGGTGTGTTTTGCCTAAAGAATTACAAGCTGTACAATTTGAAAATTATAAAATTAAAGCCCTGCAAGAGTGCCTGTTTGTGGCGAGAGCTGTAAATAGCCAGCCAGCTCAGCAGTCTAAACAGTCAGGCCAAGTGCTTTCCCAGCAGTGCTGCCCTTATTTTCATAGTCCATTTCAAACAGTGGAGGGGTCTCTGGTAGCATAAGAGAGCTGTGGTGGGAGCAGTGATGAAATGTCCATATGCTGCCAGAGGAGAGGGTCCACAGACCCTTTCCCTGAGTCCCGTGTATAAAGAGGGCCTCAAGAGCTGGATGCCAGAAGTGTCAGATCTACTGCAGATGTGTCTCACAACTGTGCGCTTGTGTGTATACCAGAGATTCAATATCACATGCAGAGAAGAGAGCCTGAAGCACTGCACATGTGCAGAGCATCTTCTGTTTATGTGCACATGTAGTACTCCCACATGCTTATAATCTTAATACAAGCTTGGATCAATCAGGAATATTATTTTATGCAGACCCCAGGGTTTCTTCTTTAAAATCATGAAAGAACCTCATCTTCCTCTGGGCATTTGCTGCAGGACAGGAGTGGCAAGGATATAGATCTATGCTAAGCAAAAAAATGTGTCTGTTTGCTCCTAGTAACACCACCAAGTTCAAGGACAAAGTATAGTTTCTGGGGACCCAACCTGGAAGTTTGCCGTGAGTTTTGCACTTGGCCCCAAGGAAATGAAAAATCAAGACAATCTCTAGTATGCATCTTCTGCTCCTCAGTGTAAATATAAGCCCACTGTTGTTTATCACCCACTGCTGTTTAACATGTTCTCTAGCTGGGGTGTTCAGCTTTTCCCCTTGCTCACACCACCAGGACACAGTGATCTGGCTTTGCAGTTCTGTAAAGCAATGTATGATTTGAGGTTGGGGGAATACAGGTTTCCACAAATCCTGACGTAGCTCAAAACAGTACTTCCATTGCTGATCTCCTTTTGCAACGCAGTTGAAATGCCTCTTCACAGGCAAACCCATTTCCCACATCTTATGCTTGCTCAGTCTCAGAGCCCCATTGTGTGGAGCTACAAGAGGAGGTAGTATACAGTACTTCTGGGAACCGCATTGCAAAGGCATCTGGCCACCACACTGAAGGATGGAAGCAGACAGTGTAAGTCATTTATCAGCAGGTAGATTACAACACAAGGTCTCATTTATAGTGAGCAATAGCAATGGGTGTATTTTTAATTAACAAAATAATGTCATAACAGACCACTAAACTATTGCACTACAAAGACTTCTGAATTTTTACAGAATTTAGGCATGAAGTTCCTGAGAAATGCTGAGGCTCTTACTAGAGAAGGTTTTCTCATGATTCTTTTCCTTAAAAGTTACTTTTTAGCTGATAAAAGATTTAATCCTCAGCAAACTGATAAAACTTCCAGAAGAAGCAACTGAGCTTGTGGGCAACAGTGTGGGTTAGTGTGCAGTGAGAGGTGGGCAGCGGCCAAGTGCAGTGCAAGCTCTGCAGGTTAGTGCTCTCAATGTAGATTTGTATCCCACCCTACCCAGCGGCAAATCCATTAAATATTCAGAGTCCTCTTTATTCCTATATATGTGTTCATGCTATGCTGCTTAAGAAGTTCCCAAGGAAATCAGCACTGGGAAAATATGGTGGTATTAGTAAACTGGAGAGAACAGAGGAAAGATAAGTTAGGGGAAACTTAGGTAAGATTGTGAATAGATGGATGTTCAGAAATCTAAGTCTAATATACAAATCTATTTGCAAAATTATTACAGCTTTTCAGTTGCTCGCCCTAGTATCTGGGTTTGTTACTCTGTCTTCCATATGCTCCAAGTATCAGTTTTTAGTCACACGTGAGCTCAAAAAGAGGTAAAAAGTATTTTCAAATATCCCAGGAATTTGCATATGTAATTATTGGTCTGTAATAAATTTCAGTTGTGACCTTTCCAGTGTCTTCTAGGGCAACTACTAAAATGGACAACTGAGAGCTTATTTCTTTCAATGTATTGCAGTGTACATCCTCCCTTAGCAGGTGATAGTATTCTAGAGTGACAGTATTTCTCAAACGTCATCAGAATGCGAGTAAAATTTGGTGATGCCACTAATACGAATAAAAACTGTTATGACTTTGCAGATTAGTCACATGTCACCCAATAGTTGCAAGTTATCTGTAACACTATATCATGTATATCTCAACAGAGACCTTTATAACATTAGCATTGAAGTGCTGGCAACCTGAAAGATGATGTCACTTGGTAAGTTCTTCAGGCTAGGAATTTCCTTGATCATCTCAAGGTCAAACTCTTCTTCATACAGAGACCTGTCATTATCCTTATCTAACTGAAAATGAAAACTCAAGCTGTGTATCGGGGGAACATTAGTAAACTTGAACTTGACAAGTGTTAAGCTGTATAGTCTCCACAGCCTTTGCTGTGTCTTTTGCTAAACTTCCTTTCTGTTTCCACCCTACTGGAGAAAGAACCAAATAGGGCATATAAAACCAGCCACGGATGGCCATTTAGCTGTTCATGGCCAGCTGTTTTGCAGCTGGAATTCACATGAACCCTTGGAAGATCTACTGGGAGAGGAATTTAATAATCAGGGTACGACAAATTCTGAAACTGCTTTTTAGAAACTGCCCATTCTTCCCGAACTTTGGGATTCTTGGATTTAAAGGAATGATTAGTGGTTCTTAAATACTTCTTTTGTTAAAGAAAGGAGGTTTTTTCCTCTTTTCCTCTTCCTTTCTTAGTTGCTAGATTTTATTTTGGTTATTGTGCAGTAACAGAGAAATTAGTTCCTCTGTATACATCATATGTTCTCTAAGCTTTACCATGAATGGTAAACATGGAAGCTTGAGTGATTTCAGTTGATCATATTTATTTTTTCCACCGGAAACATTTTTCTGAACAATGTCAGTGACACCTCTCGGTTGCTTCTTTGTAACTCCCTTGTGCCATCACTCTATTTCCAACAAATCTTTACCTTTGAGTTGAGGTTGAAAAAGTTCAGCTCAAACCAAACAAATCTGTTATGTGAATTCAAGAGTTTTTTATTTTCTACTTTGTTCAACACATTCCAAAACTGAACATCCTTTGCTTTGTAATTTTTTCTGGAGTTATGCCAGCCTTCAAAGACCATTGTTTTGAGTATGTGTTTGGTGTTTGACTTGATTGTGCTCCCAGATAGAAATAGGCTTTTTTTTTTTTTCATTTAATTGTTCATACAGAGCAGCTCCTCATTAATGAAAAAGCGTGCGGAATAGCTACCTTTCCTCTCCAAGGAAAAAATATTCTATTTCAAGTTCAAAAGGCGAATGTGAAGGCAAACCTACAAAAGAAAGCTGGTCTTCATCAGATTGCAGTGCCTAAGACCTTTATAACTTCTCAATTAAAAAAAAAAAATCCTGCTGGACTAGCCATCCCTTCACACTGATTTCTCATGTGTAATAATCTACATCCCTTTGGTGTAGATAATTACATCTCCTGTGGGATTGGATTACTGCCTTGAGAAATGAAAAAAAACCCCAAACACCATAGTTGCCTCTGAAATGCCAGGCTAATATGAAGAGCAATACAAAAAGTATTAAAATCTTGAATTGCAAAGCTCTACAAATATACATTTTTATTATCATTTGCTCAAAATAATTTTTATGTTGATCCCAGTACTGGGGTAAGTACTATAACAATTACTGAAGTCAATGACTTACGTTCTACCTTCACTAAGCCAGGCAACTTAATTCATTAGAAATGATTATGCCAAGTAATAAAGAATGAAAAATATGATCTGTGTCAGAAAGTTAGTTAATGCATAGCTCTCGATAGTCTCACAAATTTTTGTGGAGTCTAATTTTTACTGTATGTTGGAGATGATATTTGATGGCATATTGAAATTACATTGGCTTGTTTATCTTTTTTGTGGTCTCTTAGGTCTGTCATTCTGTGTCCATCAGCCCCTAAAAGCATTCCTCTTGCCAAGCCTGTCTGCCACCTGTATACATAGGGTGGAAAATTAAGCCAGACAGAAGGAATTGGGTTTCTTTTTGTTTTCCCGAGGAAGGTGTTCCAGAAGCTTGGTCAATGCAGTCCTTGGTAGTAAGAATAAGG
>VYZW01053677.1:28649-43136 GCA_013401315.1 Balaeniceps rex
GTCCAGAAGAGGGCCACAAAAATGATCCGAGGGCTGGAGCACCTCTCCTACGAGGACAGGCTGAAAGAATTGGGGTTGTTCAGCCTGGAGAAGAGAAGGCTGTGGGGAGACCTTATTGCGGCCTTTCAGTACTTAGAGGGGGCCTATAGGAAAGATGGGGACAGTCTTTTTAGCAAGGCCTGTTGTGACAGGACAAGGGGTAATGGTTTTAAACTAAAGGAGGGGAGATTTAGGCTAGATATAAGGAAGAAATTTTTTACAATGAGGGTGGTGAAGCACTGGAACAGGTTGCCCAGAGAGGTAGTGGAGGCCCCATCCCTGGAAACATTCAAGGTCAGGTTGGACGGGGCTCTGAGCAACCTGATCTAGTTGGTGATGTCCCTGCTCACTGCAGGGGGGTTGGACTAGATGATCTCTAAAGGTCCCTTCCAACGCAAAGCATTCTATGATTCTATGATTCTAATTAAGCCTTCTGAAAAAACTTGGAACAAGGAGTGGGCAGGAAAAGCTTATCCTGTAGTGGTGTGGTAGGTCTGAGGGCTGTGCCTGGCTGCAGTGTGCCCAATAGGCTCCAGAGTGCTGAAGCCTTGGTGCTGACATCTCATGGACCACAGGCAAGTCACCATGAGTTGAGGTGCAGCTCACTTACCAGATGCACACTTTGTCTCCCAACCACAGAGATTTTTAGCGTAGTTGTTGGTCATGTGGAAAACAGCTCAGCTCTGTCTGCACTGTACCGAAGAACTAAAGTGAGCAGGCATGAGATCCAGGGTCTGCTCCCTCAGGTGGGACCAGGTGCATGAGCCACTTGCTCTTGTAGAAGCCAGCAGCTCACAGTAGTCCTGCACATGCCTTGCTGTCAGCATAGCTCCCAGCACCTTTCTCACAATATCAACCAGGGATAGGCCGTAGCTGAAGGCATGGATCAGGGATTGGCACTCAGAAAGCAGGGTCTAGGCTGGATCCTGATTCAGGAGAAAGTGGGGTGGAAATGACTGTGGCTCTTATACCCTTCAAACTTCTTGTAGTCAGCTTGGACAGTAAGGAAACTTACCCAGTTTGCTGCGATACATGGGTTTCTCTATCTATCACAGATATTTTTGATGCTAAAAATATATATATATATATATAGCACCTTCTTTCCAAAACTATTGACTAGGTTTCATTACATTCAGAAGAAATGTTATAAGACACTTTTCTTTTACTGAAAGTTTTCATTGAAATTTAATCATTAAGAGCTTCTTTCAGTTTTATTTTCTTTTTTATTTTTATGGTATGTTAGAAAAAACTTTGTTCTCTCTTTCTAGCAGTGACCTCACAGGCCTACTGTACAAGGAAGCAGTTTTAAAGGTGTTTATCTCTCTATATATGAGGGTTGACTTGAAACCACTGGAAAATGATCATATTGAAAACATTAGATGACCTTCAGTTTAACAGAACTAGTTGCTGCTACTTCCCTGAAAAGGCACTGAAAAAAATTCCCTCTTAGACCAGACAAAAATACCCAAAGCCTGTATGTAGACACTGGAAAAATACTCATCGTATCACAGTTAAATGCTTAAATGAAAGAAAGAACTCATCTAGTCTTAGGGCATTGGGGGGGAATTATCTGAAATTTATGTATAGATATGTCTTCAGGATGACCAGGAATTTTTTTTGGAAGTGGGCTTGCTTTGTTTTTCTAAGACATAAATTTGGATGGAGCTACTTCAGCCTTGTGAACTAGAGTAATTTACTTCTAACCTTGGAACATTTCAGTAATGCATATTTCCACATCAAAGGGGTGAGAAAGGAGATATGTTCCTCGCAATAGTTTTTGTGGGTCATCATGAAACGGATACTTCCGAAATAAGAAAACAGAGAACGTGTGGCAATATTCTCCAGTGGCTTCAAGACAGGCAAACTAAATGCTAGAGTTACCTCATTTCTGTAATAATTTTTGTTCATTTTAAAATTTTTGAGAGTATAGAAGGACTGAACCTTGCAGCATGCCCTGAAATCAGATATTTTGATTCAGAGTAGTAAGGAAACCTTAAAACTACTGAGTCCTAACAAAAAGCAACCGGTCTTCTATGTGTAAGACAGTTTTCTCTGCCTTCATAGTCTCTACTAAACTCTGGGGTGGAGAAGAGGCCCTTGCACTCAATTCTGGCTATGTCAACTCTTTGCATAAGTAGACCAACTCCTTGCATGCTCACAAGCTGCTGGCACAAATCCTGGTTTACTCTGATTATATTTGCTGTGCAATGTGGCTCAAGAATTGGGCAGCAGCACAGTGAAGCAGCTTCCCTGGGGTGCAGGATGTAGAAGGTAATGTTCTAGGGGATGAAAGCTTGGGTGTCTCTTGAATACACTGTGTCTGAAACGATGAGTCAAAATCAGAATGAGTCAGAAATTCCACCTCACGTATTTGCTATTCGAGAATACTGATCCCACAGTGCTGATATGGTCCGTGGACATAGCTTCATTTCAACACAGGTCTTCTGGAAAACAAGCAAACTCTTGACAGTCCAGCTACTCACTTCCCCAGCAGCCAGCCCCTGCTGTAATGAGTTATTATCCTTGGATCATTTACAGCTCCTGATTTCCTCCTAGGAAAAAGTCCGAGGAAGCGTACTTAAAAGGTTACAATTTGCTGTGATCATTAAAATAGTATGTCCCTTAGGAGCACTTTTTAAACCAAAAAATTAAAGTTTTTTAAAAAGCTATTGGCCATTTTAATGGCTTTTTATCCACTACCATTAAGAGGACTTTCTTAGATTCTTTTTGAGGGTATTCCAGACAAGGGAAAGAAAGATTATGAGCATTTTTGTCTCAGATAACTTGGAGCAGAGGCATCCAAATTTTTCACAGAAGTATTCACATTTTTTCATTAGCTTGAAACTTGCACGTAACTCATATGATGGAACATTTTATAGTTGATTTGTTTTTCTCAATACAGCTGGAGAAGTCAGCTTCTGCCATTAATACTGAAAAGGAGATTAAAATGGGTGAAGGAATTGATGCTAGGCACCAGCTTTTCCATAGGGTGAAATTTTGAACTGGATAGGATTGACAACTACCCATATTATGGATGCTGTACATTGGAACTGGCCAACAGCCACACTTTCCTGCTCTTGAATTTGGCATGAGTGTGAAGTGTTAGAAGTGTGTTTCTTACAAGTTGTGTTGATGATGGCCTGTATTTTTCCAAAATCTCCTTGAGTCTTCTTGGCATTTCTCAAATGTCAGCAATAAGTCACTACTGTGATACAAATTTGCACATGGCTAGCCTTACCATTTAACTATACCTTTTCCAATATTGTTGAGTATTAAAACAAAACAAATCAAAGCCCCTAACCTGCCCTCTTTGACACTGAGCCCTATTCATCTCTCTGTGACCAAATGGAAAGCGACAAGCGCTTCTTCACAACACGCTGGCTATACGAACAAGTGTTGATAACATGGGTTGAAAGACACAGCCTCGTGCCACTATAACCAGCTGTTTCTTCACTAGTTACCATTGTGCGAGCTCTCTTTCTTTTCAGGTTGGCAAGTGTGTTTCCAACTAGCCTCACATTTTGTCTCCAGGGTACTGTATCTTTGGCCCTGCTTGCCAGGACAATAGATGAGCCTCTTTCCCAATGCTGAATGCGATGCTTTTGTGTAGACTTAATCTTTGGTGAAACAGGTTCATCCCTGCTGCTTACAAAATTTGCAGCGCTCAGTGCCAAGAAATGCATCTGCTGTTGGCCCTGTCACTTTGCTCTACTGAAACAACACTCATTTTGTGTTTCTGGGCTCTGCTGTCCTGATTTACTAAGCGATGAAGTTTGTGGAGAATAATTTATTTTTATGCTTTGTGATGACGGTACTTATTTAACTTGTTGAATTTTCACTACACAAAAAAGCAGCTTGATTCCCTGATATAGAGCACTTCCTAATGCAGGGTGTATATCCCCAGCATTGGTCAAACCAGTGTAGATACGTGTCCTTTTCATGCGGTGAGATGGCCGGGGTTTAAGCTCTGAATTTTGCTGTGGCCTTCTCTGAATTTACCTGTGGCACCCAGGGCTGCTGTGCCTCGGCTGGCAGGTGTGTTCCTAAGACCAGCCCCAAACATCCCTGTTTTCTCACAGATTATGACTATGTACAAATCCCGACTATGTACAAATCCCTTCTGATCCTGTAGTGGGTACTAGTGGGGCTTCTGGACAATATAATCTGCACAAGCTCAGACAGGAGATATCATTGCAATACATGCAGGCAACCAAGGCCTTGTCTCAAGTCCATTCCTATTAGGACAGCTGGCAAATTTGATTTCGTGTCTATCTTGAAGCAACTTGTAAAAGATACTGGACATGTGGGTTGAATGCTTTCCTGGGGAAGGCATGAACTACCTGCTTCATTAGAAGACATCCTATCCATACATGTGTCCTGGTTTCAGCTGGGAAAGAGTTAATTTTCTTCCTAGTAGCTAGCATAGTGCTGTGTTTTGGATTTAGTGTAAGAAGAATGCTGATAACACACTGATGTTTTGGTTGTTGCTAAGTAGAGCTTACACCAGTCAAGGACTTTCTTTTTCAGCTTCCCATGCTCTGCCAGGTGCACAGGGAACTGGGAGGGGGAACAGCCAGGATAGTTGATCCAAACTGACCAAGGGGCTATTCCATACCATATGACGTCATGCTCAGTATATAAACTGCGGGGAGTTGGCCGGGGGGAGCAATCGCCGCTCGGGGACTGGCTGGGTGTCGGTCGGCAGGTGGTGAGCGGTTGCATCACTTGTTTTCTTTTCCCTGGGTTTTGTTTGTCTCTCTCGTTCTCCTTTTCATTACAATTACTATTGTTATTATTATTATTACTATTATTATTATTATTATTATTATTATTTTTATTTCAATAATTATTAAACTGTTCTTATCTCAACCCGTGGGTTTTCTTACTCTTGCCCTTCCGATTCTCTCCCCCATCCCACCGGGGAGGGGGAGGGTGAGCGAGCGGCTGCGTGGTGCTTGGTTGCCGACTGGGGCTAAACCACAACATAAATTGCATTCTCTTTTAGATTGCTGTTTTTTTTTAATGTCAGTTTGTGTTAGACATCGTGGTACCTAAGTGAACAGATTACGTGCACACTTGTATTTTATTCACACGATGTTTGCGATCCGTGACTTTCCTGTCAAATATCTATTCACACTACATTTCAACTGGCATGAACCATGCTAAAGAAGAGCCATTTGTAGCCACCTTTAGAAGCTCTTACCAAGACAAGAACTCTACATAGCTGTCTCTAAGTTAAATTTTAACTTTTTTCCAACAGGAAAGAAAACCACTTCAGATACCATTAACTGACTGTGAGCTCTCCCTTATCTTTAACACATTCAGCACTCACAAACAATCAAGAAAGGCTGAGGTTGATGCCAAATGCTGTGAAGCAGAGAGGATAATATGAGAGGAGAGGAGAGGATATTTTTTGCAGTGAGCTCCACCTAATCTAGGCTCTGAGTTTTCATTCCTACCCTGTGTTTCAGTTATAAGCAAGGATATCCATGTGTTGGCTGTGTTTCAGTCTCTGCCAAGGACAGTGGTAGTAGTCCCAAAATAACAGAAGTCAAAGAGGGAAAAGGTTGCTTGTCAAGTCCAAGCACAGCAGAGTCATCTCCTGCTCCACGTTGTCTGGTGCTCTGTGCAGACTGCTTTTTAAAGCCTCTTGAGAGACAAGTCTTTGCTTTAAAAAATCTCAGCTGACAACCATCCTAAACTATGACTCCTTGCTTAGCTGGTATACTTCCACACACCCACCCCATCCAGTAAATGGTTAAAAGGAAAACAGATCATACTGAGAGTTTAAAAAAGAAAGTGGAATAAACTGCTCCTTACAGTGTAATGGACACTGGTGTCTCAAGCTTTAATGAAGACCTGGTATTTAATGGCATTTCATGTCTCCTCCCTCAGAGTGCAGCTGAAGGAAATTGTTCCTTCACTGGTCCCTATGACCACAGTATCCCTAAGCAACAGCAGAGCATGATGCAAAACTAATGCCTCGCCTGAGATAGATACACTTCTGAAATAACTGTGACAGATCTGCCCATTTGCTCAGTTTCCAAGAGGGCCAAACTTTTGGTTTTATTTACTATGTCTGGCTACAATAAAAGAAAGCCTGAATCAGCTCCTGTTTTAAGCCCTTTCTTGTGGACGGCTGGCTCTGAGGGCACAGTCACAAACAGGATTATGTAGGCTGCCACCCGCTGTCTTCTGATAACCTCCTCAGCACTGCTCTGGAGCGCTGAGTCCTCTGTAATGCTGTCTGGAGACTGAAATTAAAAGCCATGTTCTCCCACTCCAGTAAATACCTGATTTTCTCTAGAGGCATGTATAGACTAGTGTTACATCTGTAAGTAACATAATTGTATACAGATCTGGTCTTTCTTCCATTCTTTTTCTGGTGCCTTATCTCCTTATGACATGCTTCTGCTAGCATGTCCCTTTGGATTGTAAGCCTTGCAGGGTAGAGCCTTGTGGGAAGGATTAATTCTTCCCCAAGTGAACCACCTAAAAGTTAAGCATCTAGTCTAAACTTATTATCTAGGTTCCCTCTATAGTCAGTAAAGAACAACAGATATCAACAAGGATGAGCCATCCCACCTGTCTCACACACCTCAGTGAGGGTGGGCAGTCTCACCTCTCTAGAGATGGATTTTTCTCTGTATTGTATAGCATATCTTCAGATGCTTGAGATCAGGGTCCAAATTTTAGTATCACTCTCTAGATTCCTCTTTGGGGTCTACCAGGCAAGCTAGATCTGGGTAAATGGGAAGTCCTCTGTCTCTTGGGTCATCAGTAACTCATTCTGGGTAGGAATTTAGAAGCAGGCTGAACTTTTTTAGGGTGGGGGCTGTATTCAGTAACACACAGTGGTGGAACATAGGAAAGCCTGACAGCGGCTGGTTGACATGTTGACAGGATGATTAACAGGACAGTGTGGGGCAATGATATACCCTATCACAGGGTGCTCCTGGCTGGGGTGTAATGTAAGGTAACAAACTGCCACTCTCCAGCCCATTCCAGTGCTTATACCCATCTTCCTAACCTGGCAACTTGATGGTTTTTGCCTGTGATAGTCAGTGAGATGCCATGTCTAATTAAGGACAGCTATGGCCCTTGTACTCCACAGAGCTGCTTTGACACTTTGATGGACTTTTAGCATCTGAACCTCAAATATCTAATGGTCTAAGAAGGCAGATGAGCTTCCTAATGCTGTGGCCCACATCCTACAGGCAGTGTCCTGCTGAATTCATTAAAGAGGATCTCCCATTGAACTCAGAGTTGTAATACAGTCAGGATTAAATGTTTGGGCTTAACAATTCATCAATCAGACATTTGATGAAAATGTACTCCCTCATTTCTAATCTTCTCATGCAGATTTGCCTTTTACCTAGGTGGTCTTTTCCTTTACTTTAGCATTTTTACCTTGAATTACTTCTCTGTCCACTGTAATGCAGGCCAACAAGGAGTCAGATGACTTTGCCCAGAGCTGTTACAGGAGTTAGACAGTAGAGGGTGCAATGAGAGCAATAAATTTATCTCCTAGACATTGCCTCCTTGATCATGGTCACCTTTCTGACTCACCAACTAAAACGAGTCCACAGTCAATGCCTGAGCAATGGTACCATGAAGATAAACCATGGTCAGGTCACAAGGCTGATGGAATGCCTAAATGTTCAGGTTTCAGCAGTGTTTTGCAAGTAATAAGTTGCATATTCTTTCCACCTCTTACTCAGCATAGTTCTTACCATATAACCTCTGGATGCCGATGTGGATAATCTGGATAGAATGTGAAGCCTGGTCTTCCTCCCTTCTTTCCAAATCCTGAACTGTTCCAATATTCATGTGTTTTTCATAATTCTGGCTGTGGATCAAGGTCATGAATCAACCTGTTCTTGGTTTTGTTAAAGAAGGATCATGAATTATTCATACCCTGGCAAAAGGCACAATGAAATAATTAGGCATTAACTATGCACTGTAAATCAACCATGAGCAGAGAACCTTCCAAGCTGAGACTATATTTCATAAAGATTTGTATCCATATAGAACATAAATATCTGGCAATTAGTTTGCTGGTTTTATGAAATAAAAACAAGGTTCATCTTATTGACAGCTTGTGATGAACTGGAGATGAAGAATGTAGAGAAGTTGTAATGATCCCTACTCTGCATCTTTTAATCTTAACATAGGTCCTTGGGTTAGAGAACATTAGGTTTAGACTGTCTGACAAAATCAAACTCTAATCTGGCAAATTCAAGATAATAACAAAACAGGTAAATTACAGTTTAGTGATTAGTTAGTATAAGAACTTGGCAAGGCAACAATTAAACTTTCTCTATGCTTAATAGGCAGCATCAATTCATCTGTTAGGCTTCTTTCAGACCAGGTCTTGAAGGCATCCAACATACAGTGGTTTCTTTCAGCTAATACAATTAGTGCAGTGTGGCAATACCTGATTATTATTTTATTTCCCCTTTTTTTTGGTAGAGGAATGGGAAAAGATACAGTTTAATGAAGATATACATAGCCATTTGAGGGAATATGTTTTTAAATTGTTGGTTCTGTGGGCTACAATAAGTTCAGCCCGCATTTCAGTTGTTCAGAGTGCTCTCTGGCCTCTGCCATTATTAAATAAAAGATCAATCATGAAAAAAATTGTAAAAAACCCACAACAAACCCAAACCATGTCTTTCTCATTCTGGAACTTCACGTTCACTAAATAGCTTTATGTAAGGTGGAGTAATGGACTGTTGTAATACAGTTTACTTGGGATAGAGAGAGTGAGAAAGATCAGCACATACAAGGAACTGGGCACCAGGCTGACTCAAAGATGTTGATCCATTCTAAATGCCTTAGAGTAGCTAATGTAAGCACCTGTATCTGCTTATTGTACATGTCCAACTTACCAGACATCAAAAAAAGAGATGACCGGTTAAACACACTCAGACACAAGGCATTCACAACCCAGATACATCACAGCCATTGTTAGACTGAAATCACAGACAGAAGCTTTCTTGTAACAATGCAACTACTTTAAAAAACCCAACAATAGGCTACACAACTGGAAATACACTATTCACAGTTCTGTATATTTGGTGAAAGATTGGAAAGGAACCCTGAAGAACACCTCCTTGCAGGAGAAGTTTGAACCATCTCCAATGTAAATGTGAGAGCACAAAAAGTAAGTGCAGAAATTATGTTATTCTAACAACAGAGTTGCATGCTAATGTGAGGAAACACATACCATATAAACTTATGAGCCCGCATGTTCTTGGAAGAGCGCCGTAATACCACAAAAACTACCTAGGGCTGTAAGTTGGGTCATAGCTGTGCTTCATTTGGAAAAAAGTACAACTGTGTTGAAAGGACGTGAGAAGGGAAAGCCGTTCACTGTAAGCAGTATTGAAAATGAGCAGCTCTTACTGATAAATTCACAATGGAGTCTGAAAGCATATCCTTATAAACAGGAAAAGAAAGCTACCATAGGCTAACACATCCACTGATGAAAATGGTGCAGAGGGTCAAAATGAATGTGTTATACCCGGGTACTGGAATCCAAAGCTGGCCAAAATCTGGGAGGTGTTAGTCTATTACAGGAACGCAAAATGCTTGGAGTTATTCTGCTTTTGCAATCAGACATGGCTTTTTACAGCTACCTCTTCATTGCCATGTATGCTTCTCATACCATTTGTACTGACTATCTGGAAGAATACACAGTCTTGATCAATAGTGGCAATAGGTATCAAGCACAGCAGACTGACCGCACTTTGTTCAGGATTTTCCTGAAATATGTGTTGACTAGATTTATAGTCAGAGGGGAAGTCAACAGCAAAGCTTTTCCATCGCATATAAATTCCATTTCTAGAGCTGTAAGTGTAGACTGAAAGATCAATAATATCTCAAAAATGAAGTTACATGGCATACTGGCAACATCAGGGTGTTCCAAAAATCTTTGAAATGCCTTGTTTTTGTTTCAGTCACAAGGATCACAGCATTCATCAGCACTGACTTTTCAGAAGGCCATTTATAATCTGTAAACAACTTCATGGGCTTGCAAACTTGACTCTGAATTTTAAGGCACTATTGCAGGTCATTTACAATCCCTAAATATATCAATCAAAGTCTTATGTCCTTGTGTCTGTAGCAGCTATAATAACCCTTACACATGATTCTGAGGCATTTTCATTTTAATACCAGTGTATATGTTTGTGTTTTGACTGTTCAGTTTGGAAGGTCTGGTCACTCTTGTAAAATTTTCCTCACAGTCTTCTCTACCACCTAATAGATTTGCATTGGTTTATGGCACGAATGACTTTGTTCTTTCTTAGCCCTCACCTCTGAATCCTGGTGAAAGGGATTGTGACAAATACCTTTCGATCAGTTATTCAGGTAAAGATGATGACAGGACTCTGCAATTATGTGTTGTCGTACGACCGAGCTAGTATCCCCCTTCTAGACAAACGAGTGCTTGTAAGAGGAGCATAACTGCAATGATCCAACTAGACAACCAGCCGTTTGGTATGGGTCTAATGTTGAACTCTGCTAGGGAAGAAACAAGTGCTACCTTCTGCTGTGTTACAGTGCTACCCTCAAACCCTCCTACATGGCCTGGGTGGTCTGCACGAGTGGGTCCAGTGCCAGATCAAGGACCACTGTTCCTGCTTTCCGAGGAATCCACAAATAAGCGCATCTCCCAAGTGCAGTACTGAGATGGTCTCCTAGGTAGGTGGTTTCAGGCTGGACTGTTGAGTCCTACTTCGGTCACATACATCAGTAAGAACTGATGGTGTTAATTCCATAATAATACGTGGTAAGGAATCGAGGTGTTTGTACTTGCTGTCAACCCACCTCTGAACTAATTGCTGGTGAATGTTTACACGTGGGCTTGTGTTCTGTGAGGCTGTCCTGGTCTTGGGCACTGCTGGCCAATGAACAACAGGAAACAAAACCCAGAGTTTATGGAACAGGAAACCTACCTGTGAGTCTGGCCCCATTCGTAGGCAGGCTGCAGCCCCAGGGTGGGAGTGCCCAAGTCAGGGGCTCGCTGACTTCTACCCTCCTGCTCTGGGGAGCTGCTCCTGGCGTGGACACCCCGGCAGCCCGTGTGAAATCAGCTGGCTCTGTTCCCCTGCTCACAGGGGCCTCTAAATGCCCACAGACACAAACATGCACGCATGCACACACCCCACAAACAGTCATCAGAGGGAAAGACAAAGCAGATGAAATAGTGGTAGTTGTCTGCTTTCATTTCTGCTTGTTCTGCCAACATTATGGGCCATGTCCAGCACCTGTTTTGTTTACAGCTACTGGAGGGACTGAGCTTTGGCCATGCCCTTGCCTAGAGACTGAAACACAGTAATCGGCAGAAATACACTTGCAATGGTAAGACGGACTCTGAATTATCTCCGAGAAGAAAACTCTGTACCTGGCTTCATTGTCTAACATTATTCATGGCCTGCCTTTGGAAATTCACACAAATATAAAGGGCTTTCAAGTCAGAAGAGAAAAATTTGTCATATACTGGTGGCCAGAACTGTGGCTGGGCTTGATGGGTATTTCTTCTTTGGAAAGTTTTACGTACCCAATAAACAGCCTTTATTTCTTGGTAACATGAATTGCTTAGGGGAGCACATACCTCCTTGCAACAAATGCAGAAAAGGAATAAATAATTTTTGGTGGAGGTTATCAGAAAATCTGTTGGTTGTTTACACAAAGCTTTTATAAATGACCAGGGAGGCACGCTGAATGCCAAGTCCTCTGCCTGACTGGAAAAAGAAGCAGCGACTGCTCCTTTCCCCCCACCCCTTGCACGATGATGGCTCAGCTAGCTCCATGGGCAACTCTCCTGTTTCTAATCTTGTAACAATTGATTTTTACCATCACAAAGCGCACGTGTTTCTTGCAGCGGTTAGGAAAATGCCTTAACGTGCCGCTATCGTTATCTGTTTCTGTGTTTGTTATGGTACTGTCCTGAAGCCTTGGCTTTCACAGAGACCCTTCTCATGCTGAACTCTCCACAAACACAAGTCAAGATATATTCCATGGCCCGGAGGGGCAACATCTGAGAAATACTGGCTGCATTTGTATAACAGCTGATCCTTCTTGTCAAAATCCATAAATACCATAAACTGTCTTGCATCCCCACATAGAAGTCTCTGGCTCACTTGGTGCAAATCCACAGCTTGGGCTCTGGCTCCCTGTAATGTCAGTGAACATTAAAAAAGAGCCAGGATGTCCTGAGCAGAAGTATCTTATGTCCCAGTTTTTTTGTGGAAAAGGTGGGCAAAAGGCTGCTGCCACCAGCCCGCGAGCTGCGGGGCTGGCTGACAGCTCTCCCTCCTGCCTCGCTCCATGCACCTCAAGGCCACTCTGGCCCGCAGGCACAGGACCTCACATGAGTGGCTGTGGAGTCATGTTGCTGGGGGAAGACACGTCCTTTGGGAGGAGGAGAGCTGTACGCTGATATCTCAGTGCTCTCACGACCCTAATTCAAGAGCGCCTGTCTCCCTTAAGGCAACACCACACAGATACACTAGCTCAGCACATGTGTCCAGGTTGCCTTTCTGTGAAACCAGAGTGCTGGGAGGGAGGGAACAGCTGGGTGCACATTTGGACTTCATCTAAAACAAAGTCGATACTTGGCTGCAGCCAACAGCTCAGAAGCATCTGTGGGTCCCTCAGTCTGGACTTCACCTCTTTCTCTCACTCAAACCAGTCCTTGGGGGGAGGAGAAGATAATTGTAATACTTGACGTTACTCCTTCCAAACAGAGCAGACTTTATTTAAGGATGATCAATGGCAAGGTCAAGATCTTGTGAGGAGTATGTGTGAGGGTTGGCTTTTGCAAGGAAGCAAATTTGCAAAGTAGTGTAGGGAGACTCCAATATTGTAAGAGTATCAGCTAATGAAAAACACCTGGGAGGTAAGAGCAGGGTCACTAGGTTCCATAAGCTCCAGTCCTTAAAGGCAGTTCTTTGTACAGTTAAGTATTTGTGATGGAATGGAGAGCAGAAGGAGAAACATTTATCTGTGTGGTGTGTACTTCACCAGTGTCTGAAATTTCTGGGTGTATCTTCAATGAAGAGATAACTGGGAGAAGGGAAGATGGAAACGGCTGCTTATTTATAGGATCAAATACTTAAACAAATACATAAGAAAGAGGACATTTTACCTCTACCTACAAAGGAAAAGATTTTTTCAAAAATGGCCGACGCTAAATATTTTCATACGGTTGATGCACCAGGAGGGTGCTGGCAGGTGCCATGAGGGAAACAGAGCAGAGGGTTTTCACATTCAGTGCCCCTTTGGGCAGGCACAGGTTTCCTCAAGCTCCTGTTTGGGTTGGCTTAGGCTCTTGAGTTGTTTCAGTAGAAAATGCAACCAGTCTTGATGGTCTAAAGAGAGATTTTAATCGATGAAAAAATAGTGGAAGAGCATGTCCAGAGGCTCTGAGCAACTCTGGAAAGAACCAGATTGGCTGGACTAACCCTAGACAAACAAAAATGTACATTCTCTGTAGCAAAAATAAGGTACCTAGAAGAAAAATTAACATACCATAGAGTACAAGCAGATCACTGTGAAGCTGAAGCTAGTACCTCATACTTGCCCCAGCAGACAGGAAGGGACACAATAGTTTTTGCAGCAGAATATGGGACATTTATGCCTAATCCAGCTGCCCAGATCAGTGACCTGAAAGCACTATTGTGCAAAGGTATCTAATCAATGTGGGGTATAGTTCTTCAGCAGGTAGGTTTTGAGAAACTAAAGGAGTGTGTTCAAGACTTTATGGAAAGGGGACAATAAGGAATGATAATAAAAAGAAGAACTTGTCCCTGGACAACTCAAAGGAGAATACTGGTGCATTGCTCTGAAAGAGCTATTGCCAAAAAAAAAAAAAAGCCCCACCAAACCCCCAACAAAAAAGGCAAGTTTTTTGCTTGGGGCCTAAATCCACAGATGTGAAAATATCACTTTTTGCTTACTTGTTTTGGTAAGGTCTACCTTACCAAAGGACAGGGAGGTGATTCGAGACAGACAGCATGGCTTCACCAAGGACAAGTCCTGCCTGACTAACCTGGTGGCTTTCTGTGATGGAGTAACTGCATCAGTGGACAAGGGAAAAGCAATGGATGTCATCTATCTGGACTTCCAAAAAGCCTTCAACATGGTTCCCCACAACATCCTTCTCTCTAAATTGGAGAGATATGGATTTGATGGGTGGACTGTTTGGTGGATAAGGAACTGGTTGGATGGTCGCATCCAGAGGGTAGTGGTCAACGGCTCAATGTCCAAATGGAGATCAGTGACAAGTGGTGTTCCTCAGGGGTCCGTACTGGGACCAGTGCTGTTTAGTATTTTCATCAATGACATAGACAGCGAGATCGAGTGCACCCTCAGCAAGTTTGCAGATGACACCAAGCTGAGTGGGGCAGTTGACACGCCTGAGGGACGGGATGTCACCCA
>VYZW01053677.1:56566-77131 GCA_013401315.1 Balaeniceps rex
CAGGTGGGCAATGAGAGGCATCTGCCTATATATTACTCTCTTTGTGTAAGCTGACTGGCAAACTGATTCCAGGTTGATAGTAAAAGGCTACGATGAACATCCTTTGCTTCCTTGTTCTCACACCCCAGGACAGTCAATACAGATTAACACTACTTTCCCTGAGTTCTTGACACAGAGCTGGGAAGTATTGCCGGTACTGATCATCACCATTGGTTGTCTTGTTGGTGTCATTCACATCCCTATTACTTCAGCATAGGAGCAACATAACCTTTGTCATTGTATATACAGTGCCCAGAGCAAATAAACTGGTCGTAAGACTTTTTCTGGCTTCACTCTGCTTGCTGCTCTTCCTTTGCATGGTTTCTTTATCCTTTGCTGAGTGCAATCACTCTGTGCTCAACGTTGTAAGTGGGTGTGATCCAGGAGCTGAGGCAGCAGTTCTACCAGGAAGTCCCAGAGCTTGTTCTTTCATTTAATCTATGACTCAGTACACCGGAGATTAAGTTTGAGCAAGGGAGCAGGGAGACATTTCAGACGTGTCTCCCCCTCTGTCCCTCATGGCCATTGTCATGCTGACTGTCATTCCCCTCTTGGGGCCGAGCCAGGTTGTGAAGGGGCCATGACCAGTCATGGTGGGGCAGAACAACTCAGGCAAGGAGGAAAGACCTGGGATGGGATCAGTCTGGACTGGCAAAATTTCTACTCCTGGGACATGGTCCTTGGCTTCTACACTTCTTAATCTCTCTCCATCAAGTTACATCTCCCCAGTCGCGTTGGAGTAATGGCTTATTCATGGGCAGTGACATATTCATGTGCAGGAATGTGTTACTGCACAAATTGTATCTGCCCTGCTGGGTACTGCAAGGCTCTGCACAGTGACTGAACTGTGCCAGGGTAAATGCTGGTGAGAAAATAA
This sequence comes from Balaeniceps rex, assembly GCA_013401315.1. Lineage (NCBI taxonomy): Eukaryota > Metazoa > Chordata > Aves > Pelecaniformes > Balaenicipitidae > Balaeniceps > Balaeniceps rex. Next base: position 57,483 of record VYZW01053677.1, read on the forward strand.
GATGAACAGCTTTAGGAGGCTGGCAACAAGGAGTAGAAAGTGTATGGTAGATAGTGGGAGAAGACATCGGTTGTACTGACGTATGTTCAGGGTTATTGGGGGAAATAGAGCTGGAGTCATCATCTGGGTATCTGGAGATGCAAAATCAAAGGATGGCGGTGGGGAGTTGGGAAAGTTGAAGACGAACGGTTGCATGGCTGTGAATAAGGGAGCATCAAAGGTATTGTCTGGAATAAAATAGCTTAGTTTTAAGTCTTTTTGCTGCCTGTATCATCTGTGTCCCTGTGAAGAGCAACACAGCATTTCTTATGAAGCATTGATAAGGAGGTCCGCGGTTGACTCATGGAACCTATAATGTATTTCATTTCTGAAAGATTTCACACCTTCACCATCACTGGAAAGATGTGAGCCATGATGACCCTTCACTTCACCCAGAGAAAAGCAGGCTAGTGTTACAGAAATCTCCATTTTAATGTGTACTAAAGAATTTATATTCAGAAGAAAATTGAGAAGGTCATATCTATGTATGGTGAGCAGGGATTGTTTTTTCCACTCCAGAAATAGTCCAGCAGAAAGGAGAGGACAGTGAGTTGCTGTGGGAAGGCACCCCCCCCATACAAGACAAAACCCCCAAAACCTAAATCCTCCTCTCTCTAATCTTTCAGAAAACACTATACTTTTGGTAGTCAAGATGGGGATGTAAACAGCTAACGGAAAGTACTGAGATTGGAATAACAGAGCAAGAAAATCATTGCCAGTTAATGCTACTGAAGTAGGTATCTTCTCTGGGATACTACTGGGTGTCTACTGGGCATCTACAATGCTGGAACACTAATACAAAATGCTTGCTTGTGCGTCCTAGACCCTCAAATCCATAAAGCTTGGAGGTTATTTCATTGTTTGTCTCATGTTGTTTTTTGTTCTTCCATGAGGATTTGCTGCCAGATGGAAGAATGGGGCTGAAGGGAATGGGGAGATCACATTTCTAATTTTAACAGATATCCCATTAAAACCAGACAGCTAACAAACTGTCATTTTCTTCTGCTATTTAATCGATAATGTATCTAATTACTCTCTCTACAGACTGATATTTAAATTATTTTAGTTCAGATAAAGTCGGTACCCTGTACTTTCATTTTTCTAGCCTGATTAGCAAAATAACAAAACATCAAGCCAGCTTTGTCTGCCTTTTCCCAGTTTGAAATTCAGGCTGTTTCTATTACTCTTGAATCCACAACAGTGGGTCTGGGTACTAAGTGGGAAGCTGCCAGTTTGGTTTCTTCTGTTGGCCTGGGTGTATTTCTAGAAGGGATTGCCACTAATTTTAGAGGCAATTCTCTGAATAAACCAACCCTATAATATAAATAGAGATGGAAAGAATACAAACTCCAGCCTTCACATTTCTTCTGGTTCTTCTCGGTGGTTGTGGAGCCTCCTTACTCACGCTGATAGTTTCTTAAGGCACTCAAGGAATTACTGTATGTGAAATGTGTTTGTGTGGCATGTATAGCAACATTCACTAAACTTCGTATTCAGATAATGGGAGGCAGTGTGTGTTTTTTTTTTTCCAGAAACAGGAAATCAAGCTCAAGTGGGACTGATTCCAAACACTGACCAATTTTATCCCGACTCCAATTTTGCCTTGACCTTTCCTGACTAATGCAAAATGAGGCTGGCTACATGGAGAGGTTTTTTTCAGTGTTTATACTGTAAGAGTCATGCTGACTGAAACAGAACCAGGCTTGTGCTTTTCCAGTGAGCCACATAATAGATCCTTTGAGAGGAGCAGTGGAGGTAGTGTGGAAGGTCATTGACTCTCAGTCTCTGTACATGCCAAGAGGATGCAGACGAACGGTGGTGTGAATTCATACAGGTCAAAACCACCTGATCACAAGACACAAGAAGGCAGCTCAAAAACAGGAAAAAGCAGCAAGTTGCTGGGGCTTCCTACAGAAAGCCATAGGTATACAGACAAACAAACACACCCTCCACCTACCACAGTTTTCTTTTTCTTTCTTTTTTTTTTTTTTTTAAGAAAGGCTTTATTTACAGAATTTTGCAATCAAATTTGATCCATTTGGGGCTAAAGTAGATTTATGGGCTCTATTTTGTCAGTCCCTTTGGCTGACCCTCTCTGCAGTTTGAATCCCTTCTCCAAAACATGTAGTGTCATCATAATCCATAACTCTTATGAGAACTGTTGGAGATTCTGGGTCATCTTATCTGGGTGAATGATTTCGTTGTCGCACCTGTGGTAGCATCTAAGATCAAGAGAACAGTAAGTGCTTTGAGCCTTGTGCTAGCTGGGGCTGTCAGGCTCTGTCTCTGTGCGGTCAGTGGAGGGAAGGAGACATGATACCAAAGTTAGGCACCTACTGTAGGTGGTCTGCTCGCCTACAGGTCACAACTACCTTTTCCACTGTGACTGAGCTCTGGCTGCCCCAGACAGCAGGGGATGTAGTTACTCATCTCTCACTTCACTTCTGACGCTGCAGTAGGCAGGATAACTCAGTCAGCCATCAAAGTGAAATTTATTTCACCCAACATTAGTCATCTAAAAACTGGGAGATCAGTGTAAGTAGGTCATCCAGGCTCCCCCTCTGTTCCAACCACCTTGATTCATAACAGGTCCCTTAGGTCTTGGGATGAATGAATCGGTCCACCCTCTCTACCTCCCCTGGGGAGCGGAGGGAGCTGAGATAGCAAGTTTTCCCAAGATGTCTCAAATCCTGAGAGCTTACTAGGCAAAGTGAAGGTGGCTCTACTCCACTTTGCCCTTTTCTGATGTCCCCCCGTTTCTGTGTGGGTGCTGTTCCCTCTGCCTTCAGACCCCTTGCTTTTGGGGAGAGCTGATGCTGTGAAAGAGGACAATGCTTGCAACAAGGCTGTGCTTCTGTAACAGATGTAAGGCCAGTAGGACTATTCACATGCATTAGGTTACATGTATAGTGCAGTGGGTATGTGATTTGTTGCTGTTAATCTGCATCTGTTTCTTTTTATTGTTGCTTGGGGGCATATTTGTACAAAGAATGGCCATTTCAGCAAAGCCTACATGCTTCCTAAATGCAGATCTGAAGTCCTGCCAGGCATCTGTGGATGGGAAGAAGTCAGTATTGTGAATAGCATGTCCCTTCCTCTCATTGTCATTTGTATTAAATTAGTGATATTACTGTAGTGCCTAGAGGCTGCAAATTAGGTTTAGGGCCTCATTCTGCTGCATCCTGTGCGGGCAAATCAGATGACACTGGCTCTGCCTGAGGGAGCCTACAATTTTGCAAACCTGCCACCCAAATGTACTTATAAAACCCATTTGATTCGGAGGGAAAGCATGGGGTGAAGGAATGTCAAGGCAGATTTCGTTTCCTATTTGTAGCATGATGAGGAGCAAGCAACCACATTGCACTGGTGAGAGCCAACAAGAGCAAGCAAAAGGTCTAGGCAAACTGCTGGCTGCTTACCTGTAGCAGTGTCTGTACCCAGCAAAGGGCAAACCTTCGCCCTGTCAGGCTGGGAGCACCTGCAAGTCCAGAAGCAAGTTGCTGTACCCTCTGTAGGGTGAAAGTCACCCCAGCCCTCCCATGAACAGGCCTTCTGCCATGGCCTGCATGCCCCGTGCCGGAACCTGCTCTCTGAGCAAACAGAAAGGGACACTCTCCTACTTACACCGGTATGATAAAGATCAGCCACCTCATCTGTTAAAACCAAAGGGATAACATTAAATGGTACAACATATTTTAAAGCAGCAACTGAAATAGTGTGTTAATTCAGCAGCAGTACTCTGTTACTTTTGCTACCACCAGTTTCTTTTTGAAGCAAATGTCTTGGAAGGACTCAAAAGATTAAAAAAACTGTTGCACTTTTTAATATTGGGAACGTGCAATTCAGTGATAATTCTCTCATGTTCCATTTATCACACACATTTCCATTTGTAGGAATGCAGTATTTTCTTCCTTTTTTTCCCCCTTCATATGCACTGTAGAGTAATAGATGATGTCTGTTACATGATGCATTGTTTATCACAGACCACAAATAAGTCAATAAGCTAAACAAATATATTATGCCTTACTTTAAATATGAAATCTGAAGCCTACATTTGAGAAGGTGCACGGCATATCTTTTCCCTAACTTTCAGAAATCTGTTTCTCCTCATAGTAATTTCTGATAATGTTCTGCAAGCCCGAACAAAGTTGTTCCTTTTGTAAGATGTCTTCACCCTCTCCCCCTTTTTGTGTGTGGTTACTTTGTTTTGTTTTTCCCTTGCGTACTCACTGGACTAGGACCGTTACTGATTCTGACTTTGATACCGACCTAGAAAAGTCTTCACTCCAAGCTGTGCCTGGAAATAAAACACTTCTATATTGAAAAGATAATGTGGATTTTGCAAACAAATATAGACAAGAGAGGACAGATAACATTTTAGGCCTACCACTTTGACAGCATCCCTTTGATGCACCAAGCCTTTCTAGCTGCAAATGGATTTCCATCCCGGCTCTGGGAGGAGCCGAGCTAGGAGGCCGAGCAGCATGGAGTGAGTACCAGGCTGGCACAAATATTAAGTGCTGCCTTTTACCCGCTCTGTGAACCTGCAATGATCCCTGTGAAATGGAAACTGAAGATTTCAGCCCTCCTGGTGTAAGCAGCGAGCTTGAACTCTCTCTGAACTCAGTGTGTGTTGAAGTCTGGAATAGTTCAAAAGGAAAGAATGAAGGAATTGATAAAGATGAAAACTGTATAGCTTCATGTCTGGGTAATGGTGCCTGCATGGCTGTGCTGGCACAGCTGGACCTGAATGCCGTTGCAGCATGAAAGGGAAACATTACATATATGATTCGGGTTTTTCCTGAGGCTCCTCTGGTTAAAGCTGTTGCTACCTTGCTAGTGCTACAGGCCAGATAGCCGGACATATAATAAAAACAAAGAAAACATGGTCAATAAATAAGGGTAGCAAGAACCCTGATTCCTGAAGTTCTGGTATTATTTTTCCTATCAGGTTCTGGCAAGAGCTGTGGAAAGAAGGAGCCTGACAGATGCCTGTGTTTGCTCCCACTGGAGACAAATGGCTCTTCTGATAATGTTATCTCTGGAGACTGACCTTAAACTGCCAAGTTCACTCCATTTAACATATCTGCTGGGTTAACAAGCGGTTTGAGTACGATCCCAGGATGTGCCAGGTGCCTGGGACAGACTCTTGACGTCAGTGGCGGGGGGTGGGCTCTGTGTCCCAAATGCGTGTGGGAAGAAAAACTGCAGTGTTTACCCAGAACAAGCCCATTGGCAGCACCACTGGGAAACTGCTGCTGAGTCTCTCTGAGGCAGAGAAAAACCCGGGTACTTTGAACTCCAGTAAGGAAATTACCTTTTCAAAGATCCTTTTCTCAAATTAGACTTTAGCTTTTCTCTCCCTGTGTCCCGGCCTCATTAGAGTATGTTCTTTGGTGGCGAATAGTGGTGCAGAGCTGGAACCTGATGGTGACTCCTGCTCCCTTTCTGCTGTGAAGCTTTTTAATACATTACTATGAAGTTTCTCAGGAAAAAAAGGCAAGCAAAGAAACGAATGTGTATGTTTTGACAAGGCAAATCAGAGAAGGATAAACATTTTCTAAATGCTATTTTTTTTGCCATGTGCATAAATATTTATAATCGAAACCTGCATCTATGAGCTGTTCTCATGGTCAGATAACTATAAATGCAATATAGCAGCATATATAAGAACTTCTTCCATGAAGGACTGTGTGCCTTCCATTCTCATTTCAACTTAGCTTGCATTGAATGCTTCTCACTCCTACAAAGGAAGCTGACAGTCTCTCTGGGTCAGAAGCATCCTGTTCATTTTAGAGGGTGCACGTGTTCTGCTTGCCCATCCACTGCCTCAAAATTCATAGACAATAACCAGTCAGAAAGAAGTATTCATTATTAAGTAAATGATAATACAGTGACGTGAATTCGGATGTTTAAAATTAATCATATAGCTTTATTTAATTAAATGAAAGACTTTGCACAACAATTCTCTTTACACCAGAATTCCTGTTTGCCCTTGCTTTTATTTTTTGCCATCTCATTGGTGAAAGTTTCATTCAGAATCATAACTTTCTGATAGGGAGATGTGCAACTGTGTCTGCACTGGCTTCTATTTTGGATGCTAACTTGTTCAGAATGAAGGACACTAAAGAAACCTACTTCTCCATTTTTTCATTTCTGCGGCAGGTTGAAATCCTGGCATGAACTTTGGGGGTGTAATGACCCCTTAGGTCTAGATTCGCTTTACCTACTGTTAGCCATATAAAAGCCAGGCATTTGGGCTCAGCTAGCCTTCTGTGGTCTATGTAGAGAGGGCAGCCCCAGTGGCCAATTCATCCAACCTCTCTTGGAAAGCTAGGTTGGGAGGGGGTTAGACACCTACCTTTTTGATGACTGATATTCCATGAGACAAACCCGATCCTGGTTTAGGAGCAGTGGGGGTGCAAGGGCTACGGCCATGCCCTGCACTGCCTGTCAGCCTGGAAGGTGCCAGGAGGAGGAGGTCTGCATCTGACCTGACTGCAACAGCACAACCTCTGTGTAAGGGAATCTCCAACTTTCCTCTTGGCATAGTTTTATGACATCTCTGTGTTGCCAAACCAAACAAATTAAAGGCCAGGGTCTGTACATGAAAAATATAACTGTACAAATGCAACAAAGATAAGAAACAAGCTCCTGATCAGAACTAAAGACAAGGGTGAAAAGATTACAGTCATAGTGCAATAGGCATGTTATGGGTATGTTTTTGTTATGCATCTTGGAGGTTTTGTTAAATGCTGATACATCGTAGTGTTAGAGCTGATCTCAGATGTGATGTAGGTCAAGTGAACATTGCACATTTGGTAGAACTTCATTGGCCTGATCTACCTCCCAGTAAAAAACAGTCCTTATTGACTTCTGTGGAAGCAGAATTCGTTCCTCTCCAGTCTTCGAAAAAAAGAAGTGTAAACAGATTGGCTTCTGCAATTACTCCTGTAATTATGGCATGGGCATTCAGAACCCAGTGAACACAGGGAAGTCAAGAGGCATTTCACAATTGACTGTAATGGTGAGTGGCTGGGATTCTTGTTCTGGCCTTCCCCAATGCACAGTAACCACTGCCATGGGAAACCGCTTTGTTTTACTGAATTTCAACCCCCTGCTGGTAAACAGTAGTTTGAAATACCACCAAGAATGGCAATACTTGGCAATGGCAGAGCTTTACTGAGATGAAGGGGAGTGGTTAAACATCTGATTGACTGAAAACATGATAGCATCTTTCTAGTGTAATCTTCTTCCCAGAAATGTATCAAGCTGATTGGTGCTGACAAATGACCAGTTCACAAAGCATCTCACCCCACCACCTTCTGCCACTTTCTGTGACAAATAACACAACCCAAAAATGGTGGGGAGAGAAAGGGGAGGGAGAAGTGAGTGTGAGGAGAACAGTTTCTGAATCAGTCTCTGTTTTTAAAGGGCATTTCTGAGAACTTTTGGTTTGGGAATTTTTCATTTCTCTGACTGATTATTCATTTCCTCCACCTGGACAAAAAAAAAAAAAAAAGGCATTGTAAGGATCTCTGGGAGGGTGAATAGCAGGACAGCTCTTACTGGACTCCAGAGCATTTGCCCCTGCCTCCCCCAGTTGGAGAGCCCAACAGCTGTCTTCATAAATGCTGTCACTCAGGATTTGAATAGTTTTACATAATCTGGACTGGAGTGGGGAATCCAAGCTTTTTGCTGGTCAAGTGGCAGGTGGGGAATTTAAGCTTTTATAATAGGGCCACAATTGCGGCTCCCACAGGGATTTTCTTTTACTGTCTATTGATTTATTATAAGCTCCAAAGTAAAGACCCCAGGATTAAAGTGGGGGTGGGAGGTGATATATACTGAAGGTCAGAGGGGTGAAGATGTAGAGGAAATCTGGGTCTACCTCACTGCTGCTGCACCGGCCCAGATGGATGGTCCATGTGCCCTGTTTGTGACCCCTGTGCTGAGGAGGAAAAGTGTTTAAACTGCTGGGTCACCAGCTGGCATGAGAAAAGGAGAAGCTGCTATTTTAGTGATGGGATTTTGTTTTTAATTCTCTTTTTCTTTTTACTTTTTAATATAGAAATACTTGCCTAGCTCCTCATGGTTTCTCAGCTCTGCCCATGGTCCATGCCTTTGACATGACTGTGTCACCTGAGAACTGACTTGTCCAAGACAGCCCAGATGCTCCGCGCTGGTGTGAACTTCTGGGGCTCCCCTGAGGTCCCACAGACCTACACTCATTTACCTCAGCTGAGGGTCTGGCACAAACCTAATGGCAATGTCTGAGATAAATCACAATTTAGGAGATGTAGAACTAAGAGAACATCAAAGGAAGCATGGAGTACATTGTTTTATAATTATACAGGGGCAGTGTAGTGCAGGTTTTTCTGAATAATAGCTCACTGGTAGATATGGGAAGTATGCCAGCCTTAAGCAAATAGAGTAAACTAAATAGAGCTGGGATTAAAGTGAAAAATACACATTCCCTTGCTTACGCTTAGCTGACCATCCCTGCTGTTTGCATTTGCTGTGACATCAGCCTTCAGGTGGGGGCATGTTTACACGTTAAAGCTAATGAAGCTTGATTGCAAAGGACCTGCCCTTCATCTTCCCTCTCCCTCAGTAGCATGCTGGTTCCAGCCAGAGCGCGCCGGGGCTCTGCCTGCTCCACCACCCCGACGCCAAGGCTGGGGTGATGAACTGCTTTTATACAAAGCAAACTTTCATTCACTGGGAACAGGTGCGAAATGTCCTTTTGTGTGAACAGCTGGGAAAGCAGTAACCCTTCCCCTGCCTGCACTTAACGTCGCTTAAGGCTTATGCTGCGGGAGGAATAGAGTAGGAAGATTTCAAGCAATATTTTCTACATCTGCCCGCTTGCCGTGGAAAAACTTTGCCTTTGACTCGTATGACTAAACAGCTTTTTTGTCTTTCTTTGTCTTCAGTGTGCGCAGAGTTACTTCACAATAAAAAACAATTTTAGATGCCTCGCTACCTATAGCTGTAATTTTCTGAAGCTTACCCTTGCCTTGCAAAGGAGCTGCATATACGTTCTGGCATCTGCTGCTGGGATCCAGTCAATAGCTGTGAATATGGGTGGTCTTTCTGTAGCTAATCACACAACTCATTCAGCCATGTCCTCTGTTAGACTCTGGAGTTCAGCAGAGAATATTAGCTGTTCTTTTCTTGCCCTAATGGTAAGAGATACTAGTAACAAAATCCTCACTCCTGTCAAGCATGTAACTATGTACTTAAGACTAAGTATAGTAGTATTCAAACAGTGAATTCAAATAAAGTTGTAGGCTGGCCTTCATCAAAGGAACCAAAAGAGAAAGATCACATGCATCTCAGTGGGGAGCGTAATTTAGTAATAGTAGTATAGTTAAAACTCAAGGCAGACCCTTATGTTTCCTTGATAACAAACTTTTTCTTATATTATATTCAATGCAAGAGCATTTTATTATATCAGACTCTTTGCATTTAAGAACATTGCAGACAATATAATTTTATTTCCATAAATAGGAAATGAGGAAAAATAATGCCAAGGTAATGCTAAGCACATCAAAAACTAAAACAAAATGAGCTACTCTAGTGGGACAAGTTAAGGAATTCAGTAGCAGAGCAGTCAGTAAATTACTGGTTTTGAAAGAGCATAGTATTTTGTGGGTAACCATATATAACAATTTTGCTTGATAGTTATAAAATGGCTATGTGTATTCAGCAGGAATTTCATAGCATCTTTAAAATCTAAAGGATCCTCTAAGTTAGCTGAAATGACTTATTGAAAGCCAACGTAAGTGCCAAGCAATTGGTTATATGACAGAAATTTTAAATTAATAGTGTCTGGTAGGCCAAGAGAATTATTAACTACTCTCACTGCTGCAGCGTCCTTTCTTGCAAAATACTCTGCCTAGTACATAACAGGAAGACAGATACATGTGTCAGCATAATATCTCACATCAGACTAAGAAATCGTTGACATCAGAAAGATGGTTATTACAGCTTGGTGTATTTCTGAGGGTATATCAGAGTCAGATGTAAACAATGATGGCAATTTGGAAGACACTATTTGCAATGTTGATCTATTTTGATCATGCTCACATGAGGAGCCTTGAAATTTCTTGCTGCATAAGGAGTGTGTCTCACAAATGCCCATTGTTTTTGTTAGGCCAGGGCTGTCTCAAACAAAGTCTTTCCGAGAAGATGGGGAATTTTACATGAGTTCAGATGAACTAATTGCTGCGTGTTCTGTCTTGGTTCTCTGTTGAAACACACTTTCCATACTTCACACTGTTTAGCATGGATTAAATCCTACCTTTAGGTTAGAACAGTGTTTCCTTCATCTTTTCTTCTCCCTTCCCACTCAGCAGCAACCACTGCTCTTCACCCTTTCTAACAGGCTGGTAGTAAGAAGAACTTGGTGGTTTGTGCTGGGGTGTCACAGGTACAGGAGGAGGCATGCAGCTTTGTTTGCTGCGTGTGCAAGTTTTTCCTTGCTCCCTGGGATGAAGAAGAGGATGGAAGAAGGTGCCCCATGGACCATGGTCCAGGCTCTTAGCTGCAAGCTGGGCCACACCAACTTCCAGATGGGCATGTGGGAAGGCAGGACTGAAGTCTTTTGTCTCCCAGCCCAGCACCACAAAACCAGAGAGACCTTCAGTGAGATTAAAAGACAGAAAATCAAAAGGATATGCTTTTTCCAAAATATGTAAGTAAATACTGGCTGGCAGAGAGGATTTTAGCAAGAATTAAGAAAAAAATACATTAGCAGCAAGAATTTCCAGAATGGTTATAATTATCAGAAAAAAAGAAAAAGAATATTACTTCTCATGCTGTAAGAGTCAGTCAGCCTCTGACTAGTGGAAACGAGGGTGATGTTGGGGATGTGCACTTCTGTGTTGACCTGCCTTGGTTCTGTCCCCTTCTGTGTGGCCTGTCTGCTGCTTGCCATCACTAATGCTAACAGTGATGTTCACGTTGGAGAGTCTGTCCATGAAGCTAATCTAGTCTGGACATTCTTATTTGTCTCAAAATATTCTTATAACATTGTTTGATATGTATGACAGACCACTGGTGGTCCTTTCCCTGATGTTGTTGTTCCAGCCAAGGCCTGGGCAAAGCTCTGACTGAGTTAAATGGGGACAAATATCCAGTCCTGACCAGGCAAGCTGCAGTCCTACAAAGTACAGAACTTGTGTTGGACACAGTATTAGTGCATACACGAGCTTTCTCTGCAATGCTAGCACCAAAAAAGTGTAAGAAGGAAACTATGAGGAGTCAGGGAATGCTACCTTGAGAACATCCCTCTGTCAGAGGAAAACGTTGCGCTCATTCAAATAAATGCAGTATGTCACTTAAGACATAGCAGGTACTCAGCTATCAAAATGACCTTGCTGTGGGTGTGTAAGCACCATCCCAGAAGGGGTGCTTTGGCCACAAGGCAGCAAGTGGGGAAGAAGAGACCACAGGGAAATGTTCCTCTGTGTTTGTATAAACCAGCCCTCTGCTGCCTTTTCTTTATCTGTCTCCTGGTGCTTTGAGGAACAGCTACTGCCAAAAGCACACATTTCTCTATCTCAGTTGGCCCCCATATGTCATCTGTGGCTGGAGCAGCTGCAGGATAAGTGCTTCATGCCCTACATCCAAAAAAGTACTTGGGGCACTAGGAGCAAGGAAGGAAAGGTTAGGCTTCCCATGGCTCCCTGCTGTCTGCCTTGGAAATGTAAAGGTCCCAAACTCCCTGCTGTTAGGTCTCTAGCAATAAGGTGTTAAACAAAGAGGCAGTAAATCAAAAAAATGAAGAAAATATTGTATTAGGAGGAATACTGTGAAGGCGACCTTGAAGTCTAGCTCTTTTGGCAAGAGACCAACCCCCACATTAGTTCTGCAAAAATTTTAGTGTGCCTTAGTGATACAACTGGCCAGCTTAGAGAACTGTAACTCCATTGTCCCTCCAGAGGCTCTAAACCCCCCCACCTCTTGCAGAGGAGCAAGGTGGAACCAAGCACAGCTTGGTGGACTGCAGCTCTCCTGAGAGCTGTATGTGTGTACTCAGATCCAGGGAACCGCTGACTGACCCCGAAAGTTTTTCACATGGAAACAAAATCCGTTTTTCATTTGGAATCCCGCTTTCAAAGAGGCAGATCGCGTGTGAAATTTCAGCCATTTCAATGGGTATGAGGAAAACAGGGAAACCTCAGGGACCTGCAAAGAATTCTACAAAGTGTGCTCTTGAAAATGTGCTTAATGGTCATTAATCTAATATTATCTAGGAATAGCAGTGCTGTTCAGTGCTGGTTTTGTTTTTCACAGCTATCAAAAATTTGGTATTGCATCATACCTGGATAGAAATGTATCTGATAAAATGAACTCTAAGGAAACTATATGAAAGAGAAAATGAAGAACTTAAGTAGTGGGAAACAAATCACATGAGGTAACACAATTCCTGTGAACTACTCATCGTATCTTTTCTCTTTAGCCTCAGCAGCACACTGAAATCCCTTTACAAGAAACCCCAACCAATGAAAGTGTTGTATGAAACAATGTGGAAGGCAGGCACAGATTTCAATGTCATGTTTCAGCTTATGATCTACATGCATCTACATGTATTAGGAAAAACACAATCAGTTTAGTGTAATATATAATTTGCATAAAACATTTTACACCACTCTTCATGAAACTTGTTAGCTACTGTTTTAAAGTAGCATGATCTGAGTGCCTCTGAGTGCCCTGATGTGAAGAACAACACAACACAAAGTCTGTCCGCTCCTGTGAAGGTTTCTGATTTCTTTGTGTCAATATTCACTGAAGTCAAAGGGAAGACACAAATAAAAAAAATAGGAAATGTGATTTTAAAGTTAATAAACACAACAACTAGAGGAGCTGGTGCAGAACTAGTGCCTGCAACCAACCTTAGCAATTTTCTATTTGACTTCTCTTTGAGTTATTTTGGATTCTGCTACTACTCTTCAGATGTCTGACCAGGCCATTTTAAGCATTGAAAAAGAATCACTCAAAAAGGAAATATGAAGCTAACTGTTTTGTTTAATGATCTGCAGTAGGGTGGTAATGATAATTTATCACAGCTACCTTGCAGCAGAGATGTGAGGCTAGTGCTAGACGGGGCTACTGGAGATGAGCAGGTTCCTGAAGTTTTCAGAACACTTTCTGGTTTGCTTTTAACTTGAGAAACAACAAATTTTGTCCAGTTTAATCTTAAAAAAATGAATAATTATGTATTTCTCTCTCACAGTCTGCTCCCTTGGCTCCAGCAGGGGAGATGGAAAATATCTGTGGTACTCTATTCACAGGTGAACTTAGTGGGATTAGGGAATACAACTCTGCCGTTATGACTGCCTGCCGCAGCACATGCTCCCAGTCACACAACTGGGGAACAGCTGTTCCTCTGCTGCCCTGACCCAGTCTTCACTGAAGATGCAAATTAGCTTTGTGCCAGGGAGAAAGAAAAGGTGTGAGACCACTCAGCAGTGTCATTTGAGCTTCTTGTTGGTGAAGCCTAAAACCAACATTACATTTGGTCAGTTGAGTGTCACTTGTCCTATATTGAGGGCTTTTCTTTCCACAAAACTGAAACAGAATATAGGGGTAACCCTTAACTCAGGTCTTGCCAGTGTGCAGAAGGCATGTGTCTATCGAGATTAGCTGGCACAGCAACATTATGACCTAAAAAAATCCCCATCCCTAAAATATCAGTACAAAGAGAAAACCATATAGATGTAATGTTTTCGGTCAGAAGCATCTTTTTACTAGTAGGGCCTCTAACACAGAAGGAGGTGGTTTGATTAGATGAGCAGAGCAGCTGATTTTAGAAGCTCATGGCTTTACAGCCATACATGTAAAGATAAAGCTAAACTGGCATCACCTCAACAGTGCAGACCTACTGACCAAGAATGTTCCATTTTGAAATGAAAAATGAAGATGCCTACATGCGTAAAAGTAAAAATGTATCAAATCAGCTGGCTTAGCAAGCCCATAGTGAAAGTGAGAGTGGAAGGCTAAGCACTGCAGCTCTTGGCTTAGCTATAAAAGCAAAGTCAGTAAGACAGCCAGGAGGTTAGGAGCCCCGGAGTCATGTAGGAGTCAAGATCAATGAGCATGAGAGGCAGACCTCCAAGCCTTGGTGTGAGTCAGGGTTTTCAAAGTTGCCAGGCCAGGGGAAGCCAAGTGTTCTGGAAGGATTGAGATCTCAGGGCTTTGTCACCATTGGAAAGGGTATAGAAGTCTGGAAAGCTGCACATGGCAACCTCCGAAAGTCCTAAGGTCCCTGAAGCAGTCCTATCATGAGGCTCACAGGCACTTAATGGCCTGTCCAGTGTCATCATGACACAATGCTTGCCAGAAGGCTGTGAAGCCAACAGCCTTGTGCAACACCTTTTGATTTTGGTGGATTGGCATTTTCTCATTAAATTATTTCACCATAAACTTTTCAGCCAGCTCTATGATCATCAGAGGGTACCCTGCCTCCCTCAAATGGTATTTCACTGAATATCTCTTCTAACTTGCAAAAGTAAGTGTGGGTAAAAATACACCCTGACAGCGACGAGGCCAGTTCTATGGGGAAGAAAGTTACAATGGGGAATTTGTAAGAGGGCACAAACCTAGCTGTAATAGTTTCTGATACATCAGTGGTTTGTGGCCAGGGGATTGAAGCAGTCCTAAACTCACTGGCTGCAGTCTATCCTATCCTTTTTCTAGCGTATTTATACCTTCCCTATTTACTCACACTCTGTCTGCACGTTGCACTGCTTTGTGTCAGTCACCAGAAACTCCCATTCCTTAGGGTGTTCCTGTCTGCGGTCCCTGTTCTGTTTATGATTTGACGCAAGTGAATTGACAGAAATAATAGTTCACATCTGTAAAAATTTGCTTACATTGCAGTAGTGATCTGGAAAGCCCCATACTTCCTTGGTTCCAGCAAGTCAATATTCACAGTGATCATGTGGGCTGATTGCTTATGTTGTACCATGTATGAGTCATGGATGGGAATTTTCTATCAGATGTACAGGAGTGATGCAAACCAGGAGTTGTTACTCTTCTTTCATATACTAAATTGCAAAATACTAGAAATGCAGTCCTTTTACAGGAATTACCACATTAAACTTACTTTTTTTTGATTTGAAAATAAAATAAGAAACATGTTAAGGAATTTGTTGGGCATGTAGTAGGTGAAAAGAAGGGAAGTAGCCTTGCTAAATGTTAACTTCTGCAACACTAACCCTTCCAAAGAGGAAATTACTCTTTTCTTCTAAATATGATATTAACAGGAACTAAAATAACAGAACTTTGAATGAAAGACCTGGACAGGTTTTTTTGTATGAAATATTTATTGGGATTACTAGAAAGTTGCTAGAAAGCAAGCAGGCAAGCAACACTTCAAGGACTAGATTATTATTACCGTTACAGGAATGATGAAGGCATATGGAGTTAGTAGTACTAAATTTAACTATACTGATTTTAAAATATTTTAATCTTCCCTCTAGTTATATGAGAAATTATATGTTTAAGAAACATACACTGTTTATGATGTAATTGAGCATTTTCATGTCTTGTTATGTTTTGTGTTGAATTTAAATTTGAATTTATTAATTTAAAAAGAAATGTTTGAATGTCATTAAAGAAATCTTGGAATATTGTTCAGTCTAAATTACTAAATTACATAGGCTCCCAACATTAGCTCCATTTTAATATTGCTCTTATTTGGAAAGATAGATTTGGAAAATAAGCAGTAGGAAATGCCTGTACATGCATGTGTGCATGTGTGCCTTTATACATGTCATATACACACTCAAACTGGAACACCTACAAAAAAAGAATTCACAATGGATATTGCTGAAATCCTGCCTTGTGTAACAAACAGCTATTGCACTGTAAGTTCAGATAGTGGCTTCTCAGCCTTAGAGGCTCTTGTCCACTGTTCATCTACCTAGCCATCACATATATATATATAGAAAGTAACTTTCAATCCTTTTATCTTCAAAGATCTGTACAAATACAAGCTCTCACAACCCTTCACTCCTGTGAAGCTGATAAGTACTCTAGCTGAAGATTATAACAAAACCAACAGCTAAGGTTGCCTGCACATTTTTGTTCTTTAGGGCTTTTTTAGTTATCTTCAAGGACTGTGAAATTTTGGGGCTGAAATTTACTGGGTTTCTGGATTAACTCTATGATGTAACAATTGCTCACGATGCTCACAGAGCAAACTGCTTTCTCACAAAAATCTGTGTATAACTGAAGGCTCTTAAATTCAAAGGAAGGAAAGTAGTTTGGGTGTTACTTTTTGATAGATCTATGAGGAAGGCCTTTAAGAGGACAGTTTTGGTTAAGCATGAAACAAGCCTTTGCAATAGTGAGATATGAGTCTTCCTGGGAAGAATGTTTGTCTGTTTGGGACTTTGATGACTTGGCAAAACACTAGCTGATGCCATGCAGGGAAGCATCTTCTATTACCAGAGAATGACAGGAAGATAATCTAGTAAGTCTTTTAAACACTGGATTGTGGACTCTCCCCTTCCTCCCATACAAATAGAGAGGAAATTAGAAGGAGAAAAGGGATACTGAAAATATGAGAACATATTCCTCTGTGACACTCCCATTGCTTCCTAATATGATCTCAGCAGGAAGTTCTGCAGCAATAGCCTTTCTAGTGAGATTATTGATAAAAAGTGGAGGTGCTAAAAGAATAAAAAAGAAATAAATTACGAAGTTTGAAGAAAGAAATAAGTTTCAGTAGAAGTATGGAGTAGACTGAGATACTGAATAAAGGCTCTAGCTGTTTCTTTTTTTAATCAAACCTCTTCAGCTCATGCTGACATTATTTGGATTTCTAACAGCAATAGGAAAATGAATAAATATAATAAATGAAATATAATGAGTAGAAGTCTTGTTCAGGCATGGCTGAGTACACAGCTGAACTGAATTTCACTAGTAATCTTTGACAAATTTCTAGTGTGTTATTTGGTGAGGCATTCCTTCTTGTGGGATACTTAATCAGATACAGCAGCCTGTCTGTCAGGTGCCACACCAGGGACCGAGATCTTGAAATGATTTGTACTAATATAATCATAGAATCACAGAATGGTTTGGGCTGGAAGGGAAATTTAAAGATCATCTAGTCCAACCCCCTGCCATGGTCAGGGACATCTTTGACTAGATCAGGTTGCTCAAAGCCCCATCCAACCTGACCTTGAACACTTCCAATGATGGGTCATTCACAGCTTCTCTGGGCAACCTGTTCCAGTGTCTCACCACCCTTATCATAAAAAAATGTCTTTCTTATGTCCAGTCTAAATCTACCCTCTTTCAGTTTAAAACTGTTGCCTCTTTTCCTGTCACTACAGGCCTTGGTAAAAAGTCTCTCTGTCTTTCTTATAAGCCTTTATATATTGAAAGGCTGCAATAAGGTCTCCCCAGAGCCTTCACTTTAGGCTGAACAACCCCAACTCTCTCAGCTTTTCTTCACGGGAGAGGTGTTCCATCCCTCTGATTGTTCTCGTGGCACTCCTCTGGACCTGCTTGAACAGGTCCATGTTTTTCTTGTACTGGGGACCCCAGAACTGGATGCAGTATGCCGGGTGGGGTCTCACAAGAGCAGAGAAACAGGGGAGAATCACCCTCCTCGACCTGCTGGCCACGCTTCTTTGTATGCAGCCCAGGATACAATTGGCTTTCTGGGCTGCAAGCGCACATTGCCGGCTCATGTCCAATATTTCACCCACCAGTACCACCAAGTCCTTCTCCGCAGGTGTGCTCTCAATTCATTCATCCCCTGGTCTGCATTGATACTGCAGATTGCCCTGACCCAGGTGCAGGGTCTTGCACTTGGGCTTGTTGAACTTCATGAGGTTCACATGGGCCCACTGCTCAAGCCTGTCAAGGTCCTTCTGGATGGCATCCCTTTCCTCCAGCGAATCAACTGCACCACTCAGCTTGGTGTCATCTGCAAACTTGCTGAAGGTGCACTCAGTCCCACTGTCTATATTGTTGATGAGGATATTAAATAGTATTGGTCCCAGTATGGACCCTTGAGGGACAATAGAAGTTACTACTGAATATAATTATTATGAATAGATTTTTATCACTGAGATACATTCTATTTCATCACTTCATATTGTTTTCCAGTCTCTCTTACTTTCCTTTTAGGGTAACCTGATTCTCATTTCACCCCAAAAAGTGAGGTGAAGACCAGAGCACTCAGCTGTGGACCTGACAACTCTGATTATGAGGTTGGTAGATAGATATATTTAGCTTGTATCTACCCAGGGAAATAGTTGCATGGTTATATCCCACGTTACAGTGATGAGACTCATACTGTGCATAGGGAATTGAATCAGGCATTTTTTATTATTTGAATACCCTTGCAAACTTTCTCATGGTGAAATCCAATCAGATGGCAATTTCATACCCTATCTCCCTCTCATGCCACAAATAAGCTTGAAAACAAAAAATTTAAAATGAGTCTAACTTTTGCTGATCCACTGCAGTCATGTTCTTAGGCAGTAATTAAAAAGAGCTCTGAGCTGGTGTTTGTAACTTGATGAGACTTCAGTAAAACAAATATTGGAGGGAGGGAGAGAGAAATCTGTGTGTTTTTTTCTGTCAGGTAGTTATTAACTGACAACTGCAAATACAATCAAAGCAGAATATTCCTACATGTTGAAAGCGCCACTTAGTCCACTTTCAGTGACCATATTTTCATATTACCTTATTTATGCTGCATGACAATTTTGTTTTCATGTTGATGGAGACTGACAGGAAATGGTGGAACAGAGAAATAATAATTTCCCTTATGCTGTTGCTGCTTTTCCTGGAGCGGGCATACATGGNAGCAGCCTGTCTGTCAGGTGCCACACCAGGGACCGAGATCTTGAAATGATTTGTACTAATATAATCATAGAATCACAGAATGGTTTGGGCTGGAAGGGAAATTTAAAGATCATCTAGTCCAACCCCCTGCCATGGTCAGGGACATCTTTGACTAGATCAGGTTGCTCAAAGCCCCATCCAACCTGACCTTGAACACTTCCAATGATGGGTCATTCACAGCTTCTCTGGGCAACCTGTTCCAGTGTCTCACCACCCTTATCATAAAAAAATGTCTTTCTTATGTCCAGTCTAAATCTACCCTCTTTCAGTTTAAAACTGTTGCCTCTTTTCCTGTCACTACAGGCCTTGGTAAAAAGTCTCTCTGTCTTTCTTATAAGTGGTAAAAAGTCTCTCTGTCTTTCTTATAAGCCTTTATATATTGAAAGGCTGCAATAAGGTCTCCCCAGAGCCTTCACTTTAGGCTGAACAACCCCAACTCTCTCAGCTTTTCTTCACGGGAGAGGTGTTCCATCCCTCTGATTGTTCTCGTGGCACTCCTCTGGACCTGCTTGAACAGGTCCATGTTTTTCTTGTACTGGGGACCCCAGAACTGGATGCAGTATGCCGGGTGGGGTCTCACAAGAGCAGAGAAACAGGGGAGAATCACCCTCCTCGACCTGCTGGCCACGCTTCTTTGTATGCAGCCAAGGATACAATTGGCTTTCTGGGCTGCAAGCGCACATTGCCGGCTCATGTCCAATATTTCACCCACCAGTACCACCAAGTCCTTCTCC